>CAJQZJ010000315.1:3791688-3844120 GCA_907164525.1 Lophiomys imhausi | reverse complement strand
TTGTGTTTTTCCTCAGGATCAACAAGATCCAGTGTGGGTGCCTGAACACCTTGTGAGGAAAATTCGTCATGAAGACCTTCCTAAGGATCCTGGTGATAGTAGCAGTGAGTATGTCAGGAATGACCGAGCCGAGATGGGGGATCCTGTCGATATTCCCAAAGCCGATGCCGGTCAGACATGATGCAACTGTGTTTCCACGCTTATTTAGCAGTAATAGAAGCTTAGGTTTACCCTACCTTCCCTTTGATGATCAGAAAAGCCCTATAGAGGGTAATAGAAATGTCAGCTTGAAGGGTAGTCTGTGCTTTTTAATGAGCTTCAATAGTTCAGATGATACAGAATGCATTAAATTGTCTCAGCAGTCAGCATATTTTTTACCACAACTGAGGTTTGGGGGTAGGAGTGGTGGTTTGTTTTCGGGCAACGGTTCTCGCCTTGAAGGATGGTGGCCCACACGAGTCTCTGACCGGGACCCCCCCAGACAGCCACGCTGAGCACCTTTTTGTAGAGGATCCACAGGAGAGGAAGGACCTTTTCCCTGGACTGGATGTCAGGAGCGCAGAGCAGTTTGGGTTCAACATGATTATTTTTCCTTTAGCCCCATGATTAGTAATATAGTGAATAAGTCTTGTACAGGAATGCTTGATATATCTACTAGGGATCCTCAGCAGACTGCCACCAATCCTTTTGATTTGTGGCTTTTGTGTGGGGTAAATGGAAGTTGCATGGACTTGGGACCTGTCATTATGCTTGTGGGAGGAGTTTATCAGAGAGGTAATTTTTCCCTAGGTTCCGGTACCAAATTGGATTTTTCTAGTGGTAGTGGCTCTGGTACTTGGAAATCTTCGTTTCATTCTTACCGCAACAAGAACTTTTCAGCCTTGCCAGTGTGTCTCTGGCCTCCTTTTCTGTGGATTGTAAGTAATGGGAGTGCATCCTTGGGTGAAGAAAAGTTAGTATGCACTCTGGGCACATGCTTTTATGCCCTGTGCTGGAATGCCACAGCCTTTCCTGTGGCTGTGGTGACTAGAATGCCTCGATATGTACCAGTTCCTGTAGAGGCTCGTAATACCATGATGCTATTCAGGTTTAAAAGAGATTTTGGCATCACTGCAGCTATTGTTACTGCCATCACTATTGCTGCTGTGGGAGCTACTGCCTCAGCTATTGCCTTGTCTAGTTCTATACAGACTGCCAATGCCCTGAATAACATCTCAGCCACTGTAGCACAGGCATTGGATACTCAGACCTGTATGAATTCTCATCTCAAAGGAAGCCTTATGATAGTTAATCAACGCATAGATTTAATACAAGAACAGATTGATTCTCTTTGGCAATTAGCACAATTGGGGTGTGAGTGGAAAATGCAAGGTTTGTGTGTTACTTCGGTGCAGTATCAAAATTTTACAAAAGCTGCTAATCTGTCTAGACAATTGTCAAAGTTCCTCTTACAGGATTGGTCAGCTGAATTTGAAAATTTGATGAGAGAGCTGAGAGCAACAATCGTCCCCATCAATTCTACTCAGGTGGATCTGAGCCTGGCCACTGGTTTGACTTCCTGGATACAGACGGCTATGGATCATCTTAAGGAGTGGGCGGGCGTAGTCTCTTTGGTGATACTGATGATACTAGCCTCTCTGGTTTGCCTATGGTGCATCTACAAGATGAGAGCCACACAAAAGCGTAATGCAGCCATGATTATACAGGCCCTTGTCGCCATTGAGGCAGGCCAGTCCCCTCAGGCATGGCTCGCTGCCATGAAGCCTTAAATCTTCACTGAGCATAGTCCCTGCCCACTGAGGTATTCGTTTTACGGATATTAGGGTCTGGCAAGTCAATGACGGAGTAGACGGGTAAGTCTTGGCCACCTAAGTCAGGGCAGTCCCTAGTGGGGAGGCTGACCCAGAGACGGGTAAGAGTTTGAGCACCGCCCTCCTACAGGCTCAGGCCCACCATGAGATCCCCAGATATGGGGATTACGAAGCCTTTCCAGGGACTTCTACCAACTTTAGAAAAAATAAAAAAGGGGGAACTGTAGAGAGCTGCGATGTGCCGCGCCCTAAAGATGGCGCCGGTTTCCGCCTTCCACCAGCCCGACGGTGAGCGCTCTCGGTGGTGAACAGGTCCATGTTTGGTTGGGACCGCTGATCTGCCTTGCTTCTGCATACGTGGGCCTGTAAGATAGCACCACATGGCTTTACTTGACTGGCTGTTCATATAGTATTTAGCCTGTGGTTTGGGTCTGCCCCATTATTCGGAAGACTGTTTTCAAGGGACCTGAATAAACTGCTTGAGAAGAGCTTTTGCGAGTTGCGTCATCCTTGCTGGTCGAGGGGTATGCACAATGTAACATCTGAAGGGAATAATGTATGTGTGATTCACTGATGGGACTATACTGTGGCAACGCCCATGGAGACATCTTGAATGCTACTGTGGCAAGACCCTTGGAAACTCCTTCGCAGTTGGCAAGGACTTGTGAATTTGGTGTTCTCTATGGTTATTACCTAGATCGCATGTGGTACAAGCTCTCCTTGCTTTTGCTATTGCTCATGGAAGGGCTCACGCAGGTTGAAAGCCCTATGGATGATTCTATGTTTTTCCACATACCCTTTCGAGGAATTAAATCCTCCTCTCCTCTTTATGCCTCTATCGATCCTCTAGATGTGACCATTAATCCTGGGTATTTTGGGGACACGTAATCATGTCCCTAGAGAAAGGCCTGCAGACACACTGAGTAGGCCTGTGGCAGTTTGGGGAGCAGTGAGTTCTGCTGCGTGCCTAGCTGTTCTGAAGGAGCTGTGTCTGATCAACAAAGACTACGAATGGGGAAGCTATGTCTGATCAGCAGAGACTTAGTAAATAGGGAAGCTATGTCTGGTCAATAGAGTGTTAAAGAATGGTTCATGAATAGATGGTATCAGAAATTGAAGTTATATATCAGGAAAGGTTGCTTGGTACAATGGGCACATCCCTCCCTACAATTAAGAAAGTGTGTCGACAGAGGGGTGCTACTTGATAAATAGACTTATATCTACAAATGTTTAATAAGTGTTACACCTTACATAACTATGTAACTGAATCAACTACCTGCTGACTATGCACTCATGTCTACAGGACATGCCTAGCTAGACATTTGTTTTGGGCTTGCTGAAATTGTGCTTTGTAGTGCAAAATAAGTTTGGGGGTGATTGGCTCACAGAAGGGGGAAGTGAGGAAGGGAACGTATTGGGGAATTTTTGTAACGATGGAGCTTTTATAATGCTGATGTTACAATTTCTTTAAATAAGAAAACCAGTGAAGTCACTGTTCGGGTGAGCAGGATTGTGACTGCATAAATAAAGACAGTTTGAGATATTTGGGGCCACTTGCTTGAAAGTCAACAGGTGGTCAGCTGCTTTACTTTTACCAACACCATACATCCGTCCTAGGTTCCAGAACACTCCCCACCACCCACCAGTGCAGGTTTCTGGCACTCCTGAGAATTTGGTCAAAGGACTCCAAGTCAGAGTATTACAGAGATGCTTCCACACCAGTTTCACTATAGTATTTGTCACAGTAACTAAGTTACAAAGCCAGTGTAAGTGTCCATCAATAGAAGAATGGATAAAGAAATGCGGTTGTACATTTTTGAATGTTTATATGCTGTAAGAAGAAAGTTGTGTTTTTTACAGGAAAATGGATACAACTGGATACAGTCTTATAAAGGGTACAGTAGTCTCAGGAAGACAACGTTGCATTATTTTTAAAGTCTTGTGAATCCTGACTATGATACAGACATATTTATATAGACACATAAAATCACAGGTGTATATATGACAGCAAAGTAGAAGCAAAACTCTGCAGTACGAAAATAAAGGAGACTACTGGGAAGAAGAGGGGAGTGGGAGGGGAGATAAAAAACTCAAAGTAAAAAATAAACTCCAAGTACCTTACATACTTATAAGAAAATGTCCTCATGATGTCCAGTACTGTAAGCAATGGATGTATGTCAGTTAAAAATGTTATTTAAAAATACTTAGCCCCACCTTAGATATTCCTTAATTCGGATAACCTCCAATAAAATAGAGTTTCTCAGAGTTTATAAGTCCTACCTCAGGGGGCTGGAGAGATTGCTCAGTAGTTAAGAGTACTGGCTGCTCTTTTAAAGGACTAGGGTTCAAGTCCTACTGCCACATGGCAGTTAACAGCTGTCTGTAATTGCTGGGCATGGTGGTTGCATGCCTTTAATACTAGTACTCTGGAGGCAGAGGCAGGCTGATCTCTGTGAATTCAAGGCCACCCTGGTCTACAAAGTGAGTTCAGGACTGTCAGAAATACACAGAGAAACCCTGTCTCAAAAAACAAAACAAGAACAAACAAACAAAACCAAAAAAGCTTACCTCTGTAAAAGGCTGTTTCTGACACTATTGTCATTGTCAGGTGAATCAAGGAAGAGCTTCTCATAGATGTGCAGCTTCTCACAGATGTTTGGCTAACCCAAGTATTACTCTCATTAAAGTCTCAGAAAAAGGCTAAGATATTTCTTTTTTGTTCTCTAATGCCCAATGACACTTCAGAGTTCTTTATATATAGACCTTCTGGAGAAGTTAACAATCTGTCTGGGCACAATATCAGTTAAACACAGAAGTCACAAAGCAAAATTAGAGATAAATTCAAATGGAAATGAATATCTGCAAAATGTTCAAATATGTACAACAGGTTAAGAAGTAGGGAATTAGATCTTAAAATTACCAGGGCTTTTCTGGTTTTACAAAAGAGAATTAGGGTCATTTATTTCCCAGACCTACAGCATGCTGTGGTTAACATTTGACATTTAAATATTTGATTCATTTTGAAGTCTTCCTTGTATATTGTATGAGATTTATTTTTTATATGTGGTTACTTAGTTTTTCTAAGGTGCTTTAGAAAATGGATAATTTTTTCTCTGTTAATTTCATATCTAGAAAATGTATTACATTTTGTACTTATTAAGATTTATTACTTGATTTTTTTTGCCCCAATAGTTTGTTGATATGTTGATACACTGTCTTGTTGTAATTATGGAAACCTTATAACATACTTAATAATAGGCTCATAGAGTTCCTCAGTGAGGTATTTTCTGACATGAAGAATTCTCCTACTAGTCATGATAATATATTCATATGGTCTTTAGAATATTTTGTTTAGCTCAAAGCTTTGTTATTGAATTATAATTTAATATTAATTAATGTAATCTTCTGTGACAATATTAGTGTTATTAATGTTTAATGCTATCATTTAATGTTTAATAGACAGACATTTCTGCTTATATTTCTAGGTAAAATATTTGTGTCCTTGTTTAAGTGGTACTCTTTAAATATATAATATGTCAAGTTTTGGAATTTATTTTTTTTTGCTTCTTTGACAATTTCATGTATGTATAATATGCATTCTTATCACTGTCACTCTCTTCTCTATGTCCTTCCATCCATTATAATGCACCTCCCTCCTTTCTGATACTTCCGCATTCCTAACTTTTTTTTTTCTAACCAATTGAATTTAACATCTATTGACTCACTGTGTGGAAATATCCGTTGGAACCTGGTAGACTCACCTGTGGGTACACAACAGAAGACAGTTGTTCTTCCATTCCCAGAATCTCTCAGCTGTCAATAGTTCATACAAGAGATGCACAGCCCTATAAGGTCCTCCACTATGCATGCCTTAGTATTGACAGTTTCATTACATTTTTTCCTTTATTTTTATTCTATTTGTATGATTGTTTTGCCTGTGTGGGTGTGTAAATGCAATGGATATGTGACCCCAATGGGTCTGCCACACCTTTAAGACAGCTGATCATCCTCCCTATCTTCAGGCCCTTACATTCTTTGTCCTCCTTTAATTTTCAATGGACTTTGGAGGAGGTGGGTTGAAATGTCTTCTTTTAGGGCCTAGTCCTCAATTGTTTTTTACTTTTTTTGCACCTAGAACAGGTGTGAGTCTCTTACTTTGTGACCAATCATTGTAAGGAAGAGTCTTATCTGATCAACCTGAAAAGCAAAACTTATCTTCAGGTATGAACATAAATATCAAGGATGTAGTTGTGTTCTGTGTAAATTCAGTTAAACAACAATAAGTTTTCCATTAATACCTATGACTCACAAGGGGTTTTGAATGCATTTTCAGTATTAAGCTTGGATTCCATCCTGTGATGTCAGCTACAAATCTAATCATAGAGTGTTTGGTTACCCTCATATAAATAACATGCCATTATTGTACAAGAAGGCACATATTACCTGATAGTTATTATGCTTTTTTAGCATCACATCTGGGCAAGGCTCTAGATGATGTTTCTCCTTCAATAGTCCAAATAGCCTATTCTGGAACTTTTAAGGTTAGTCAACAGAGATGAATCTTCTAGCTCAGTTTCAGCTTGGTTTCTCTTACCATGCAACCATGGAATGTGGTGTCTTCAGCAATAGTGTCTTCCTTTTTCTCTTGTTGCATTTATCATAGATATGTAAACAGTCAACTGATTGTGCAAGCTTGCACTCCCACCAGCAATGGAGGAGTGTTCCTGTTTCTCCACAACCTCGCCAGCAGGTGCTGTCATTTGAGTTTTTGATCTTAACCATTCTGACAGGTGTGAGATGGAATCTCAGAGTCATCTTGAGTTGCATTTCTCTGATGATTAAGTATGCTGAGCATTTCTTCAAGTGTCTCTTAGTCATTAGGGATTCCTCCTTTGTGAATTCTCTGTTTAGCTCTGTTCCCCATTTTTTGATTGGATTATTTGGTTTCTTGGCATTTAATTTCTTGAGTTCTTTGTAAATTATGGACATTAGCCCTCTGTCAGATGTGGGGTTGGTGAAGATCTTTTTCCCAATCTGTAGGTTGCTCTTGTTTTCTAATGATAGTGTCTTTTGCCTTAAGAAGCTTTTCAGTTTCATGAGGACCCATTTATTGATTGTTGGTCTTAGAGCCTGAGCTATTGGTGTTCTGTTCAGGAAGTTGCCACCTCTGCTGACCACTATGGAAATCAGTCTGGTGATACCTTAGAAATCTTGGAATAGCTCTACCTCAAGACCCAGCCATAACAGTTCTGGGTATACATCCAAATGATTCCTCACCAAACCACAAGGACATTTCCTCATCTATGTTCATAGCAGCCTTATTTGTAATAGCTAGAAACTGTAAACAACCCAGATGTCCCTCAACCGAGGAATGGATAAAAAAAACAGTGGTACATCTACACAATAGAATACTACTCATCCATCAGAGACAACGGAGTCAAGCAATTTGCAGACAAGTGGATGGAACTAGAGAAACTCATCCTGAGTGAGCTAACACAAACTAAGAAGGATTTACATGGCATCTACTCACTTACAATAGGATTTTAGTCATGTAGTACAGAATAACTATACTACAACCATTGCACCAAAGGGAACAGGAACATTGACCTTGTTACCTGTCAATGAGACACTTTGCCCTAGTGGTGCTGCCTTGTAGGCCCCCAGTGTATGAGGAGGCTCTTGGCCCTCATATGACTGCTGAACTGGGGTGGGGGACTGTTATGTAGGGACACTTCACTCCAGAGGAGTGGGATGGAAGGGATAGGGGGCAGTGGGTGGGAGGGTGGGACTGGAAGGAGTGGAAAGAGGGCACTGTGATGGATCTGTAACCCGGAGTAATAAATAAACATAAAAAAGAAAGTCTACTGATGTTTTGTGCAATAATGTTTAAATATTAATTTATGTTTTCAAGTTACATCTCTAATAAAGTCTTCCTCCCTTTCAAGTACACCCTCCCTCCCTTTTCCCATCTCTGTTCTCTCTGTCTCCTAGGATGAGGGGAGCCCCCACTTATGAATGCTCCCTCAGTTCACCAGTCACATGAGGGCTAAGGGCTTCCTCTTAAATGGCAGCCCAGTTAAGGTAATGTATTCCAGCAACAGGCAACGGGGCCCATGACATGCTGTTGGATAGAGTTTTTTTGTAAGATAATTATGTTAAGCATCTGTCTTTTTGGGTCTGTGGGTTGTAGGATGGCTGTCCTGTGCTATACGGTTAACATCCACTTATAAGAGAGTCCATACTATGAGTACCTTTCTGGGTCTGTGTTAGCTCACTGAGATGAGTTCCATCCATTTGATTGCAAAGTGTATGATTTCCTTGTTTCTGAAAGCCAAGTAGTATTCCATTCTGCAAATGTACCACATATTTTTTTTTTTTGTATCCATTCCTCAGTTGAAGGACATCTTGGTTGTTTCCTGTTTATGACTATTATGAATTAATTTTTGTCTTTATCTGTGAAATAGTTTAGAGTTATATTGTTGAGTTTTAGGGTCTCTCATGGAGAGAATCACATAATATGCAAAGGATTCTCTTACTTTTTTTTGGTGTATGTTGAACCATTTCTGAATCTCTGGAATGAAGCTAATGTAATTATGGTAAATTTTAATTTTGATGTTGGCCTATAGTTGTTTTGTACTACTTTTATGTTAGTTTGTGATATTGGTCTAATCATCTCTGTCTGATATGTTTTTTTAATCAGGTATTTTTTTATTACATTAAACTCTCTTTGTGAACAGAGTTTGGACATATGTCTTCTATTCACTTGTTATGCAATAACATAACAAGTATTCATTGTAGATCATCTTTAAAAGTCTTGTAGATTTCTGCTGTGAATCCTTGAATATTTTATTGAGTCTTCCTGCTAGTCATAGGACTGTTACATTACTTCAAATACTTGAACTTTGGTAGATCAGATGAATCTAGTCACTTATTTTAAGTTTCCAACTTAGTGGGATATAGGTTTTAAAGTAAGCTGATTTTTGGAATTTGTTTGATAGCTGTGTGATGACTGATCTGTTATGATGTTTATATATAATTGTATGATTTTGGCCTTTTCTCAATTTAATTTTTAATCAGTTTATTGGAATTAATTCATAAGTAAAACACCACATATTAAGATACACAGCCCAGTACTTTACTCTATGCCTCTCAATGAACTGTTATTACAATAATAAAGTAATTCTGAAGTGGTGGAGATTTACTTGGATTAGTATTTTCATCAATCCATGGACTTACCACAAAAAAAATTAACTATTAGTTATATGATGTCCTCTTTCATGCCACATGTGTTACTTTGTCTTCATTTCATTTTTTCTCATTGACTGTTACCCTTACTTGATGTCCTTTATTAATCCTCTTTCTGAATATTATACTAAATCTGAAGTTACAGCTCTTTACATACAAACAGCTATGCATTGTAGGATAGGGTCTAGATTCAAAGGAGAATTGCTAGTTTTTTTTTTTCTCAATTTGAAATACATTGCTTAATATTATACATTCTAAGTATATATGTGTATATATGTATATATATTTCACTCAAATTTCTTGATTTATTTTCTTCACAGTTGGATAATATTACATTTTGTGTCTTTGAGTTAATTTAGCTAAGGATTTGCTCATTTTACTTAATTTTTTCAAAGGAACAACTCTTTTATACTTAATTCTTTTATTGTATTAAATTGTATTATCATGCCATTTATCTTTAAGCCCAATATGAAATTTAAATTAAAAGTGTATTACATTTAATATATGCTCATCCTTAAGTAAATTGTATTGCATCTGGAATTCATTCCATAAAAATCTATTAATTTTGTACAGATTATCACATCCATTGTGAAAAAGAACTGTAAAGATTTTGTGGCTTTTAAATTTATCATTTTCAATTTTCCATATTTAAAAGTTCTATATATTTGCTCCAGTTCCTTTGTTCGTAACTAGGTTGGCTTACAATTTGACTGTATTATTTTTTTAGGAAAAGAATCTTAAATTTTTCTAGCATATATTTAGTAGCCACCCTAATATCAAACAAAATAGACTTCCAATTGAAGTTAATAAAAAATGACAGAGAAGGGCATTACATGCTCATTAAAGGAAATATCCACCAAGAGGTCATCACAATATTGAACATCTATGCCCCAAATACAAAGGCACCTACATTTATAAAAGAAACACTTCTGAAACTTAAAATGCACATTGATCCAAACACTTTAATAGTGGGAGACTTCAACACCCCACTCACAACTATGGACAGATCATCAAGACAGAAGCCAAACAGAGAAATAATGAGTCTAACAGTGATCATGAACCAAATGGACCTAACATATCTACAGAACGTTTCACCCAAACACAAAAGAATACACCTTCTTCTCAGCACCTCACGGAACCTCTCCAAAATCGACCATATAGTTGGACACAAAGATAGCCTCAACAGATACAAGAAAATTGAAATAACCCCTTGTATCTTATCAGACCACCATGGAATAAAGCTGGACTTCAATAGCAAAAGAATCAACAGAAAGGCTACACTCACATGGAAATTGAACAACTCTTTACTAGAGGACCACTGGGTCAGGGAAGAAATAAAGAAGGAAATCAAAGACTTCTTAAAATCCAATGAAAATACTTTTGTGTTTCAATAGCAATAATTAGTTCTATGCAATTGCATTTCTTTGACTTTCTATATTAATTTTTTCTAACATTTGAATCAGGTGGTTCCTTCTTTCACTTTGCATATAATATATGAATTCTTTATTATTGTCTTATTGGTATGTTATGCTGGTATAAATATTTTCTAGATCTTCCTACATCTTGGTTTTATTTCCAGTTTAATAGACAATTATTTTAAAAAGGTTTTATTAACTTCTTTAGATAAAATATTGGGCATTCTAATTTCAGTGTATATATTTTCTACCCTTTTTCCCCTTTACTCACATAATAGTATCTGGACAATATTTACATATTTTTACTTAGGGGTATTTTCTCAGGATGATTTTAGTCATGTTTGCTTATGAAAACCTGGGGAAAACATTCTGCCTTCTCTCCTTTCATTTGAAGTTAAATATAATTTGATTAAATCAGTAACATTTCTTATATCTTTATTTCTTTACTTTTGAATATTAACTCTATTATCATTATTATCCACTTAATGGTTAACCTTGATTGTCAACTAGATTGGAATGAAAGATTCTGAGGAAATTTTTAAAGAATAATTTGAAATATGTCTATGAGGACATTTCCAAGGAAATTTAGGTCATTAAGGCTCTGGTTCAGTCATTGGTGGAGTCAAAATTTGAATAGTTGGTGATAATTAGTGAAATAATAGAAGACAGAGACTATTTATAGAAAGGACATTTCTGAGGACATGATTTTATAGAATGTAACTAGCCTCATCTTTTCTATGCTACTTTATGCTCCCTGGCTGTAATGAATTGAACAGCCTTCTCAATTACAGAGTCACACCACATAATAGTGAATCTAATATAAGTTAAAATCATGGGGCTATTGAACTGTGTCTTAACTCTTGGAAGCTATGAGTTGAAATCAATCCTTCATTCTTAGCTATTTGTCATTAAAAAAACCTTCTAAACAATCCACTGACAACACTTCTTTTAAGATATAAATGCTTCAATTATTTCAATATTTCATGTGATAACACATTTTAAATGGGTTTAATATGATATATTCATAGATACACACAACATAAAATACAGCAAGTAATGGACATAAGCAAATTCTTTTTACCCACCTCCAAAACCTTTACTCATCTCTAGTAAACACTATTAAATTTACTTGTTGATTCTTTTAGCTTATGTAAATTAAATAGATAAGATGTATGTTTAATTTACTCAATACCATGTCCTTCAGTTGTTTGTATTTTGCTTCAAGTGATTAGAGAACATGCTTTAAAAATGAGTAGTATTCTATTTTTTGTATTACTCACATATTCTTTATACATACATGTGTTAGTTGCCATTTAGGCTAATTCCACATCTTAGGTATTGTGAAACATGGGGCAGTAAACATGGATATACAGGTGTTGTTTGGATATGTTGATTTAATTTTTTTAGATATATACATGAAAATAAGATAATGTTAGATATATTTCTGTTTTTATTAGAAACCTCAATATTTTTCTGTATGCCTCACACATTGGATTCTTACTAGTACTACACAAATTATTTTTCCTTAAGGTCCTTGCCAGTATTTTTTATAGAATTTATTCTAATATAGTGAGAACGTATCTCTTAGTAGTTTTGATTTGCACTTCTCTAGTGGTTGATGATATTAAGTACACCTTTATAGTTTTGTTATTTATATTTTATCTTTCAAGATGTATATCCTTTTCAGATCATTTATGCATATTATAAATATTAACTTTAGAAGAGAAGAATTAGAAAATATTTTGTATTTTCTACATTGCTTTTGCCAGTTGTTACATCTTTCACTAACTGTAAGGTATTGTTTTAGTTTGATGTAATACCATTAGTAAGATTTGCTTTTGCTAATGGGGTATATGGAATCCTCTCAAAAACATTATTACTTTTAGCAGAGTTTTGAAAGTTTACTTTAGATATTATTCTAATGGTTCCATTCTTTTGTCTAACATTGAACTCTTTGTTCTATTTTGAGTTGACTTTTAATTGTGTTGAGAGATATGATGCCAAGGGTTAGTATTCTGATGATTATATCAGTTTTTCTTAGTATTATTTTTTATTAGAATGGGCATTATATGTTTTTCCCTTCGGTTCCTAGTTAGTCAAATAGAGATAAGTGGGTTTATATTCAAATCTTTGTTTTCTTATATTGGTCTCTGTCTCTGTATTTCTTTCACTTACCATGACATTAAATTACTGTATCTCTGGAGGATGCCTTGGTCATTCAGCTCGGTTTTGTGTTCCTATGTGCATCATAATAAGATTCTGTCACAGACACGGAAATTATAAATCACTTTTGTTAAAATGTGCATTTAATATTAATTTTTTTAATCCACAAAGATGAGAAACTTTTCCTTTTTGGTGTGTATTTCTTTATTTTCTTCATTTTTCCTTCATAATTTTCGTTTTAGACTCTCATTTATTTGATTCAGTTATTCTTGTGTATTTCATTTCTTTTCAAATTCATATGCATTGGATCAGGCTTCATTATGTCTTTCTCATTAAATTCATTATTGGTATGTGGAAAAGCTATTGACTGTACTGATTTAGTGTCCTTAATTTTATTTTATTTGTCCATTTGAATTCTTTTTAGATGTAATTATTATGACTTTTATATTTTAAATCATATAATCTACAGAGGGGTAACATGGTATTATTTCTTTTTTGTGTTTTTTGTTTTCTTTTTGTTTTTTGTTTTGTTTCTTGAGACAGGGTTTCTCTGTGTAGACTTACTCACTCTGTAGACCAGGTTGGCCTTTCACTCACAGAGATCCACCTGCCTCTGCATCCAGAGTGCTGGGATTAAAGACATGAGCCACCATGCTCAGCCATATTATTTCTTTATTAAAAGGACTTTTTAAACTAGTTGTCTGAGTATTTCTTACAATGAGTTGTGGCCAAATTTGCCATCTCCTCCATTTGCCCATATCTACTCTTTCCCTTTCCCCCCAAATTTTATGCCATTTTACTTCATCCATCTAGTTTAATTTGTGATGACAATACACTCATAGTTTTGTGGTCTCCCTTAGGAGTATTGTTATCCTGTCTTTGAAAATACTATTCAAGAAACCCAACAGTCCTTCTCCCAATAGCTATAAATTGCAACAGCTCTAGATCTAAGAGTGAGACTAATGTCTATCTCCCTTTGTCCATGCTAAAATTTTGTCTGGTTTGTAATTGCATAGGGTTTATACTTGCTCTCATAATAGCTGTGAGTTCTTATGTGCAAAAGTAGTTTTCTCCAGAAAACATTTTTTTTTGTAGGTATTTCCATTTCATGCTCTGATAGTGTGGTGGTTTTAATACGTATGGTCCCCAGAGACTCATGGGCTTCAATGCTTGGCCCATAAAAGTAGCACTATTAGGAGATGTGGCCTTATTGCAGGAAATGTGTCACTGTGGAGGTGGGCTTTAGGTCTCATATATGCTCAAGCTATGCCTAGTGTAGCAGACACAGTCTCATTCTGCAGCTTGCCAATCAAGATGTAGAACTCTCAACTCCTCTAGCACCATGTCTGCCTGAATGATGTTGTGCTTCCCACCACAGTGATAATGAACTACATCTCTGAAACTGAAAGTCAGATCCAATTAAATATTTTCTTTTATAAGAGTTGTCTTTGTCATGGTGTTTCTTCACTGCAATAAAACCTTAAGACCGATGTTGGTTCCAGGGACTGGGGTAGTACTGTGATAGGCCTGACCATGTTTTTGTTTGAAGTAATGTAGACTTTGGAGACTTTGGGTTAGGAAAGGAGTGGAATGCTTTAAGCAGGAATTAATGGGCCATCCTAGTAGGAACATGAAAGACAGTGGTGCTGAAGGGTGATTTGAACTGTCAGGGCCTGGCTCAAGAGGATTCGGAGTAGAAGAATGCTATATGTCTTAAAGACTATTCTTGTGATATTTTCATAAAGAA
Source organism: Lophiomys imhausi (assembly GCA_907164525.1). Taxonomy (NCBI): domain Eukaryota; kingdom Metazoa; phylum Chordata; class Mammalia; order Rodentia; family Muridae; genus Lophiomys; species Lophiomys imhausi. The sequence continues at coordinate 3,829,739 of CAJQZJ010000315.1, read as the reverse complement.
TGTGGCTCATATTTTTCCCTTGCCTAAAGAGTCTTCCTGAGGCTAAGGTGAGGAGATTTAGATTAATTGCATTGGCAAAGAAAATTTCATAACAGCATAGCATAGATTCTGTCCTGTGACTCACTCTTATGAAGATCATTTGGACGAAATGGAGCAAGCTTAGAAAGGAAAAAAAATAAGTATGGTTCAAGGACTAAAGGGGCACCAAGAAGTGGAAAGGAGTTAAATACTGTGTTCAAGGATATTACGTGGAATTAAAGGAGAAGTGACCTTCGGGCCAGATATTGCCCAGTTAAACTTTCATCTTTTGTAAAGAAATAAAAGAAGTCCAAGGTGGTACAAACCTTTAATTCCAACACTTAGGAGACAAAGGCATGCAGATCTCTGAGTTCCAGGCCATTCTTGACTACAGAACAAGTTCCGGAACACCTAAGCTTAGGCAGTTCAGGAAACCACTGAAAACAGAAAGGGGGTAAAGATGTAGTTGAACAAGGGGGCCATGTTCTAGCCTCAGAAAGCAGCAGAGATTGCCATGTTCAATCATGTGGTTCCTTCTTTAGAGCCAGAAGACTAAGGAAAGTTGTTACCGTCAGGTGTGTGGCATGCTGTCTATGCATGCAGGCCGAGAGAGGCTATTGTAGGGGTTAGATAAATTAGATTTAGAAAATATATAGGGGTTTCTGATACTGTCTCTTAATTCTGGGCATGAAGAGCATTATCAGCATGTGGACTAAAAACAGGAAACAAACAGGAGACTTAATAGACTGAAAAACAAGGTCCTCAGGAAATCATCTCAGACTTTTTAGTGAGATTGACTTCAGCTGTGGAGAGAGATGTAGATAACCCTGATGCCAGACAGGACTTGATAAATGCCTTGGCATATGAAAATGCAAATGCTTAATGTCAAAGGGCAATTAGGCCATTGAAAGCTCGAGGAGCCCCAGTAGATGAATGGATAAGAGAAACAGCTGATATTGGTTTTCAAGAGCATCAGACTAATGTCATAGCACAAGCAGTTGCTAGGGGTCTTAATGAGTGCTTTAAAAATGGTGAACTTGGTCATTTCCAAAGATATTGTAAGGCTGAATCCTCCAGAACTCAAAATGATAGGTGCCTGGACTCTGCAGAACATGGTCATAGAAGGGAACAAACGGCTTTTAATGGTGAACATGGTCGTAGAAGGGAACGAACGGCTTCTAATGGCAATAGAAGGTTAAGGTCTCCAGGATTTTGTACTCGTTGTGGAAAAGGTAAACACTGGTCCCGGGATTGTAGAGCTGAAACGGATGTCAGAGGTAACCCCTTGCCGGGAAACGAGGGGAGGGGCCTACCGGTTCAGGCCCCCCAAAACAATGTGAACCATCATCCATCATCCAACCAGAGGGAAACAAACAGGCAGGAAGAACAAAATTAACTATTGTTGATGTTTTACAGGCTACTGAAGGTACTATAGTTTTAGATTTGACCACAGATCAATCTAAAACATTATCCAAAACAGATGAATGTTATATGTTAAACACTGGTATCTATGGTCGTTTACCATCAGGGACAATAGGATTAATATTTGGAAAAAATGGATTAACTTGTCAAGGATTCTTTATTCATCCAGGTATTATAGATGAAGACTTCAAGGAAGAAATTAAAATTATGACATCCATATGGAAAGAGATGACAATTAATGCAGGGGACAAAATTGCCCAACTGCTGCTGTTTCCTTACACCAAGGGCAAGGTTGTTCCAATAGACAGAACAGGAGCAGTCGAAAATAGTGGAAAACGTGTGTATTGGCAAACAATGGTGAGTGATATGAGACCAAAATTAAAAATACAAGTGAATGGTATTGAAATAGAAGGATTGCTTGACATGGGAGCGGATGTCACTGTCCTCTCACATGAGTCTTGGAATTCAAACTGGCCACTTCAAAGGGTTCCTACACATTTTATAGGAATTGGTAAATTATCACATGTAAAACAAAGTGTACGATGGTTTAACTGTGTGGGACCAGAAGGGCAAACAGGGAGGTTGAGACCTTATGTGGCTGATGTACCCATAAATTTATGGGGAAGGGAACTCTTACAACAATGGGGTAATCAACTTAATATTCCTGCAATGCCAGAAATAACAAATGATGAAATGATGGATGCTTTTGAGGAAGGTATTGATATGCATACTCAACAACAATTGCAAGCAATGTCTAGTGTCCAAACACAGGACACCCCAGACATTGAGATTATAGATATTTTTGAGGAAGGTATTGATGTAACTATTCAACAACTGCAAGCTATATCTAGTGTCCAAACACAGGACACCCCAGGTATCGAGTTTCCAAATTTATACTAGGGGCCACTGCTGAAATTCCAATAGCCCTACCCTTGAAATGGCTATCAAATAAACCAGTGTGGCAAGAGCAGTGGCCCACAACAAAGGAAAAATTGGAGGCTCTTGAGCAATTGGTAAAAGAACAGCTGGAGGCTCGTCATATAGAAGAGTCTACCAGCCCATGGAATTCTCCTGTGTTTGTGGTAAAAAAGAAATCGGGTAAATGGAGAATGGTAACAGATTTAAGAGCTGTGAATAGAGTAATTCAACCTATGGGTCCTTTGCAGCCTGGTATGCCTTTACCTTCTCTGTTACCAAAGTCATGGCCTTTAATAGTAATTGATTTAAAAGACTTCTTTTTTCTCAATTCCATTACATAAGAATGAAAGGGAAAGGTTTGCCTTCTCTGTACCTACTCTTAGTAACAGTAGGCCAATCAAGAGGTATTGTTGGAATGTACTTCCACAGGGAATGTTGAATAGTCCAACTCTGTCAATATTTTGTACAAAAACCATTAGAAATAATGCGTAAGCAGTTTCCTCGATCTATTATCTATCATTATATGGATGATATTTTGTTGGCTGATTCTGATGTAGTTGTTTTAGAGAACTTATTTAAGGACATGCAAAGAATTCTACCACTATGGGGGTTAAAAATTGCTCCTGAAAAAATACAAAGAGGAGATTCAATCAACTATTTGGGTTATAAAATAAGTCAACAGAGAATAAGATCGCAAAAGGTACAAATCCACAGAGACCAATTGAAAACTCTTAATGATTTTCAAAAATTAATGGGAGATATAAATTGGCTAAGGCCCACCATTGGTTTAAGTACTCATGAGTTAAGTAATTTGTTTCAAACATTACAAGGGGATTCAAATATAAACAGTCCAAGATGTTTAACTGCTAAGGCAGAAAAGGAATTAATGTTGGTAGAAAAAAGATTGCAAGATGCATACATAGATCGAATTGAACCCCAACTTGATTGTATTTTGGTCATTTTACCATCAACTCATTCTCCTACAGGGCTTATTATGCAACGGGAAGATAGTATTATGGAATGGATTTTCTTACCACATAAACAAAGTAAAAAATTAAAGACATACATAGAAAAGATATCTGAATTAATTGTAAAAGGTAGAATAAGACTACGTCAATTATCAGGAATGGACCCGGCTGAAATAGTATTGCCTCTTACTAATGCTGAGATTATGTCATTGTGGGTAATCAATGAAGATTGGCAAAGAGCTTGCAGTAATTATTTGGGAGAAATTAATAACAAATTTCCAAAAAGCAAACGTATACAATTTATAAAAAGAACTACTTGGATTCTTCCTCGTATTGTAAAGGGAACACCAATTCCTGATTCACCAACCTTCTATACTGATGCTAACAAGATGGGAATGGCAGGTTATAAGACAGACAAAATCAGCAAGGTAATCAAAAGTCCATATACCTCAGTTCAAAAAGCAGAATTGTATGCAATCCTTACGGTGTTATTAGATTTTCCAGAGTCTTTTAACATAATTACAGATTCTCTCTATGCAGAAAGAGTTGTGTTGTACATAGAAACTGCTGAATTTATTCCCGATAACACAGAATTAACTTCTTTATTTATACAATTGCAACAGGTCATCAGAGGTAGAAATAATCCATTATATATAACCCATATTCGATCCCATACAGGTTTGCCAGGTCCACTGGCACAAGGAAATGAGGAAATTGACCAGTTACTCATAGGAAATGTGTTGGAAGCCTCAAAATTTCATCAGAAACATCATGTTAACAGTTCATGTTTAAAGAAAAAATTCTCTATTACCTGGCAACAAGCCAGGGAAATAATTAAAAAATGTCCTACATGTTCTCTGTATAACCAAATTCCATTACCTGCTGGTAGTAACCCTAGAGGTACTAAAAAGAATGAAATTTGGCAAATGGATGTTTTTCACTTTGCAGATTTTGGAAAACAAAAGTACGTACATCATACCATTGATACATACTCAGGGTTTCAATGGGCATCTGCTTTAAGTTCTGAAACAGCTGATTGTGTTATTGCACATTTGTTAGAAATAATGGCATTTATGGGTGTACCTGCACAAATTAAGACTGATAATGCTCCTGCATATGTATCTAATAAGATGAGGCAATTCTTTGCATATTATAATATAAAACATGTTACTGGTATACCACACAATCCTACAGGACAAGCAATTGTAGAAAGAGGTAATTGTACCTTAAAAGAGATGCTTTTTAAACAAAAGGGGGAATTAAAGAATCCCAGGGATAGATTACACAATGCATTGCTAACTTTGAATTTCCTAAATGTTGGTGAAAAGGGTACCACTGCAACTGAGAGACATTGGGTTATACAAAAAAACTGAGGAATTAAATCAACCAATATATTATAAGGATATGTTAACTTTAGAGTGGAAACCTGCAATGGTTTTAATATGGGGACGTGGTTATGCCTATGTGTCTACAGGGAATGAAAAAATGTGGTTACCAACAAAAATTATAAAGATTAGATCTGACCAGGGAGAACCTCCTATTAGCTGAAATATGAATGTTTTCGCATGGTAACAATATTTTATTAACTTTATGGTGTTCATGATATTCCAATCTTTTATCCAGGATGGACAGAGTTTATGGTGTTAATGATATTCCAATCTTTTATCCAGGATGGACAGAGTTTATGCCTTAAAATGGACTTACAAAGTTGTTCTATGCCTTCCATTTGCTCAAATTTAGAGCAAAAATTTATTTTCAGAGTGAAGGACTGAATGACAATAACAACAAGACAAATGGGCCAGAAGATTCAACCTAACATACTGCTTCAATCACTGTTTTCTTAAAAACTTTGCATGCAAATCATTTTTAAAAGCGCTAGTCCAAAAAATGATCGATCTTACAGAGACTGGACAATAAAAGCTAAAGGTAATTTTCCCGAGAATTTGCCAATATCTCAATTTTTGAAGGGTACCCGAAAATATTTACACTCCATTCCCAAAAGATGGGTTGGAAGTTTTTTGTGTGTGTTATGTTATGTGTTGTGATTGTTTGTTGTCGTCTGGGATGAATGGATATATGTTATGTGTTGTGAATTGGATTTGAGGATTTTCTTTTTTCCCTCATTCTATTTTTTTGTCTCTTATTATTAAAAGCTTAAGATTATTTTGTTATATTGGTAGAAATTTAAGATTCTGTTTATTGATGCAAGTTAAAAAATTTTTTTGTATGTAATAGAAAGTAAGTTTATTGATAAGAATTTAAAATGTTTTGTTTGCTTTAATGTCTTTTGTCAAAAGAAGTAAATACAACTATGTATTGTGAGAAGTTTAAGGTTATTTTAACACTTCCTTTAATGTATATTGATAAAAATTTAAAGTTAGTTTGTGTATTGTACATAGACAATTTATTTACATTGTATATTTATTTGGAATATTTGGAATATTATGTAGATTATTTTTTATTTTACTAGAAGGGGGATATATAGGGGTTAGATAAATTAGATTTAGAAAATATTTCTGATACTGTCTCTTAATTCGGGGCATGAACAGCATTATCAGCATGAAGTCAGGAAAAACAGGAAAGACTCAATAGACTGAAAAACAAGGTTGAAGTCAGGAAAAACAGGAAAGACTCAATAGACTTGAAGAAACAAAGTATCTGGCCTGACATTGTTTTCAGCTGAAGCAGAAAGAAGCCAGTGAGCAAAGAAAGCCTGAGCAAGACACCAAAAGGCCAAGGACTGGACCCTGTGGCTCAGCTTTTGCCTGGAGGGGTTTGATCTGTCAGATCAGTGGCCTAGGGGAAACTGTGCCTGGCTTTAAGGACTGAGGCAGAGCAGCTGAGTTCCTGATTAAAAAGAAGTAAGTTGGCCTGCAGACGGGTGGGGTCTCCCACACAGAAGAAAGCATGAAGCCTTATTTAAGGTGAGACTGCAATAACCAACTTACCCTGACGAACCTGCATCTGAGAGATCCAGAAATAGGACTGCTAAGTGCGTTAAAGAATCTACAGCAAAGACTGTGTTCCTGACGACTGAGGACCTGCCCCAGAGACTGTATCATTCTAAAAGGTTATGAAAGTAGTTGTTATAATTATCAATAGGTTTAGTGGATAGGTTAAAGGGGTTGTAGGAATTTATAGGATTAATAGTTAAGAAATTGTTGGTGTTTGTTATAAGTGAATTTAGTAATAAATAAATAAGTGTTAAATAATAATTTAAAAGTTCAGTTACAATGATGTCACACTAATTCCTGTTGAGGAAGAAACTTTCTTTGAGCAGAAGTAGTTTGATAAGTCAAAAGTTGTAAACCTAGAATAGCTTGTACTGAAACACTCAAATACAGAGATAAGAATTGAGACAGGAACCAATTGTGAGTGAGATGTTAAATGCCAACTCTCTTGAGTCTAACATTCATTTAGTGGTGGCAATAACACAGGGAAGTATTTTGATATCAAACCACAATTTCTTAAAAAAACTTATTAGTATATATTCATTGTCCTAAGTGATTCTTTATAACATTTTCTTTTGATTATAAGTTGTACTTTGATCATATTCATATTAATTATCTTATCTTTTCCTGCTTCAATTCTTGCTAGTCTTGATTCTATTCTGACATGAAAGTGTACATAGCACACATATGTATAAAATAGAGTTAACATATGAGAGAAAACATATAATATTTATCATTCTGAGTTTTATTTTATTCAGTATTCGCATAGTGGAAAATAGAAGGACAAAGAGAAAAGAGAGTTAAATGCACTTGCCCTTTAACACAATTGCATTAATCCTATTTTTGAGTGTGATTTCATCATAACCTATCTACAAATATGTATAGGCGAAGGTCTCACTTCCTGATACTGTTCCAAAGGCAGTTAACATCCTGCCATTTGTAGGAGGGGACATTCAAACCACATCAAATACCTTTTTTGTATTAGGTTTTATTTGGAATATTTTTATATTACTTTCCCTCAATCTTCAGGCTACCGATACTTAGCAGTATTTGAAAAAAAATTGAAATTCATTTGGTTTTATATTTTATCTGCTGTATTGTTTTGCACATGCTATATGAAAAACATAGATGGGCACTTTTGTCTTTCCACAATATCAGTATTTATTAAATACCAATTCACCTGTGGCTATTTTTCCAGCTATTTGTGGAATAACAAATGAATGCACAAGGTGTACTGGTTTTAATTGTAACAATTTGCCAGAGAGTCCCAGCTACCTTGATAATAATAAGAGTCACACCTGTAATTGTGCAGGTTGAGTCAACACTGTTACAGTTTATTCTTCTCAGGGGATGCCCATATTGTCCATACTAAAATGAAAACATGTAAGAAAGCTTTAACAGAAGATTTGGTACTACTTTAAAGTATTTTTGCTGTTTTATTCATTCCTTATGTACTTGAGACATTAAAGATTATATATTCACTCTCTTTTCCTGTCATTACTTTTTCTCTATTTTCCTTTCATTGCCTAAAACCTTTATATTTAGAGATATTGGGAAGCTCTCCTAAGTGTTTGCTAATGAAAATATTTCCAGGGATATCTTTATCCTAAAGCATAAACAGGCAAGTTCCCCTTGACAGAAGTTAAAATATATGTGCTTTGCCTATAACATTTTACAGAAGAAATAGGATATTTACAAACACACAACACACACATACACACACACATGCACAGGCACACACACACAGTATTTTGTTCTTGAAACTAAAATGTATTTTTCTTATACAATGATTCTTTATTTTTCTTACAGCTTTATCGACTACTCCTTTTACTCAAATTGGTAAAATACAACAATTTCTGCTTCTGACAGCCACAGGTGACTCTGACCTAGAATCCATGGTTAATGTTATAGACACATAAATAGTTTAGAAAATGCTACTGTGTTAATTACAAAGCTGAATACAGTATTCAGATTCCTTATGCATTTATCATATTGGTTGTTTCAACAGCATGTTTATGTTTTCTTAATTTATTTACAAGTAAGGAAAGTTTAAACTGTTGTAACAAGATAGTATGCTTTTTTTAGATAATAATAAAAGGTAAGGTAATTGTTTTCATTACTAGAAGAATAATGTTAGAGATTGACATTTTAAAAACTGGAGCCAGTATACATTTTTGTCAAATTATACTATTATTTTTGATGATAGCAATAATTTCCCATTTTAAGAAGTATTTTTATATTCTGATAAGTTTTAGTTTAAAAAGGTTACATTCTTATTAAAATAATCTATTTGCACAAGAAATACTTTAGGGACTTACATAATTTTTTAAATAATATTAAATATTTGGTTACAATTATAAAATATAACTTGAATAAAGGGGTGAAAATGCTAACTCTAAATAGATCTACCTCATAAAGTTGAGATAGTGGCTTTAATCCTGATTCTTTAGATAATTCTCTATCTAGTCTTTGAGTCTTAATTTTTTGTTTGCTTCAGTTCTGCATTGAAAGAAAGAGATAAATGGGACAATTTTATTCATCTTAATCCAATTGTCTATTTTCAGGACATTTCCAGAAATAGCAGTGCATGCTTTTGTTAGAGAATGGGCCGAAGTTTTGATATTTCTCAGAGCCCCTGCTGCAAGCATTCATGGATGATGTATCATAAGCGACTAGACCTAACCCTGAGGGAAGTACCCTCAGTTCCCTTCTGTGTGACAACATACAACACACAGCATACAATAGACTTAGCCTACAGACACGCTGCCTTGTTGTGTTAAGTTCACAAGGCAGTGACTCCATAGCACCACGTAGTGAAATGAATGTGGGTTCTCAGAGGTAAGATTATGAAGAGTTTCTGACACATAAATAAAACTCCACAAATTTATTAGCTAACTTCTCAAGAGAGCACCAGGCGTAGGGCACCTTTGAGGTTTACTTGAGAAAATGTAAATTTATTTTCCTAAGCAAATTTACTGTGCATGTTTCAGGTTACTTACATGACTTGGTTACAAGCTTTTGGGAATACAAAGTCTTTCCACTATGTAAGATTTCCAGCATATATCCTGATAGAGTTTGCTGTGACTGTTCACCCTTTTCCTGTGTGGAGAACTGGGACAGCAGCTTCTCTTTCTGTACTGTCACCATATTTCTCTATGTTATACATGGTACACTTTATCTCCTGTTAACTTCTGGTGTTCCGTTGTGTTCACTCACCCAAAAAGCAGCTATATGCCCCTTACTCTGGTTATTTGCAAAAGAAACAAGAAATTGGAAACCCTTTGTAATGGTACCCTGAGGCCTTTGTAAAAAATTGGAATACAATCTCTATTAAAAGTGGAATCTAGAGGCTGGAGTGATGGATCAATGATTCAGAGCAGTTATCACTCTTGCAGAAACCAGGGGTTTAGGTCCCAGTAATAACCTGGTGACTCAAACCCTCTCTTTGAGGAACCTTCCAGGGAATACTATACCCTCTGTGGTCTGCACTATTACCAAATACACATATAGCACATATCCACACATTCAGTCAAAATGCTCACACACATAAAATGAAAATCATTAAAAAATGTAGGAACTAAACCGAGGGTTGTGATGCAGGTCTGTAATCCTAGTACTGGAAATAGGGAAACAAGAGGATAATATTCTCTATGCCACTCTCAGAAACATAGTGACTTCAAGGGTAGCTTCAACTTCATTAGACCCTGCCTTAAAAAGCAGTTGGAGGGGGGGGTTGACTAGATTTTTTTGTGGGTGTGCCTACAGTTTATTCCCTGCTACTTTTTATGTAAAAGATAGTGTCCAAAACCTTATTTAGCTCTGCAATAATGGCTAGAGCTGTTGGGAGATGTGGACCTTACTGCGTGCCTGTGGGCCTAGTCCAGAGTCAAATATGGTACCCAACTTGGTCCACATTTCCCTATGAAGACACCATAATATGTTGTAAATATTTGTCTTTTGTATATATGTAATATGTAAAATATTTAAAATATGTATGAAAAATGTAAAATATTTGGATTTTATTAAATACATGGATAATTTATATGACTAACCAATACTTTAAAGAGATCATTTTTCCTTGTTAATAATATATATTAATATTTATTTATTACTTTAGGTTACATCTCCATCACAGTGTCCTCCTTCCATCCCTCCCAGTCCCGCCCTTCCACCCTCTACCCCCTGTCCCTTCCATCCCACTCCTCTGGAGTGGAGTGTCCCTATATAACAGTCCCCCACCCCAATTCAGCAGTCATATGAGGGCCAAGAGACTCCTCATACACTGGGGGCCTACAAGGCAGCACCACTAGGACAAAGTGTCTCATTGATAGGAAACAAATCTATGTTCATGTTCCCTTTTGTGCATTGGTTGTAGTATAGTTATCCTGTACTATATGGCTAAAATCCGATTATAAGTGAATAGATGTCATGTGCATCCTTCTGAGTCTGGGTTATTTCACTCAGGATGAGCTTTTCTAGTTCCATCCATTTGGCTGCAAATTTCATGATTTCGTTGTTTCTGATGGCTGGGTAGTATTCCATTGTGTAGTTGTACCACAGTATTTTTTTTTATCCATTCCTCAGTTGAGGGACATCTTGGTTGTTTCCAGTTTCTAGCTATTACAAATAAGGCTGCTATGAATATAGATGATGAAACTTCCTTGTGATTTGGTGAGGAATCATTTGGATGTATACCCAGAAGTGGTATGGCTGGGTCTTGAGGTAGAGCTATTTCAAGATTTCTAAGATAGCACCAGACTGATTTCCATAGTGGTTGTGCAAGCTTGCACTCCCACCAGCAATGTATTTTCAATCAAACACACTCAAATTCCCACAAAATGTAATTTACATGTTGTTCAGGAATGCTAAATACTGGTATTATTAGTAATTTCCTCAGCTGACAGTAATTAACGGCACATGGCCACTTGAGAAAGATACTTTCCCTTTTTTTTGTTTCTACATAGCCAGAAATATTTGTTAGTCCCTTAACTACTTCTGTTTCACACTGGTGCTTCTGGTATCATGTAGGATGTGGTTAATTTTATTCTTTACTGTATTCATATATTTGAACAGGAAGTGGTATCATAACTTTGCATAGCTGAAGGTTCTAAAAAAGTGTACAGTCCAGTGGAGTTGGTTATCACTGTTAACACTAAATGATCATCAAATTATAGTAACTTGCCTTGACTACTTCCTTATAACAATATGAAAACATCTCTTTTTATTGTGGTTCTCACTCTATAGATGAGAATACCGAACTGCAAACAAACAAATATTCAAAAAACTGTTCTCTTCCTCACTAGCACAGAGCATAAAGGCATATGAATAATAATCATAGAGGCAACAGGTGAAACCAGGTTGTCTAAGTCTAGTATCTGTGTTTTAACCCTTTGCTTAACAAAGAAAAATCCATAGGATAACTTGGAAGTTAAAGAAAATCCACACCAGTCATGTAGACATCACAGAAAATCCTTATAGTAGAAGCTATATTTGCTTTTGGCAAAGGGATAAGTGCAGTTCTCTGAACCCTGAAGGTTTGTGGAATAAAGGCTGTATTTGGTAATAATAAGCCCTTCAGTGTTGGTTATAATTGTTCCTGTGGGAAAAAGGTAGGGAATAAAGTAGACATTATGGACACACATCAGAACATGATGAATCTCACATGTAAGACGATGAAATGTGAACTTTATTGTAGAAGCTATGGGGAACTATCCAAACACTTTGGGTGCTTTAAGTGTGATATCAATGTAATCGTATTGTCTTTCAGAAACGTCATACTGGCAGAAAACTAGAGTATGAATTGAAGGAAGTCTTAGGAAACAAAGGGAGGAAACTAGAAAAGAGGTGACGAGGATGCAGACAGAACTATAGAAAAGGGAAAGAAAAGGAGATGGAGGTAATGGAGCCTGTTTTCTTATTTTGAAAGGCCATCATTCCATATGTATTTTCTGTATGTATTTTACCTGAAACTTTCTACATGTAATCTCTTGTTGTCTAAGTATTCTTCTAGGAGGAAGATTTTGTTATTGATGTAATGTTTCTATATAATGTGGCAATCTAAGCATAGAAAGACTAAGTAGTTTAGACAAGGTTTCACAACTACTTAAATATTGGGATTCAGGAATTCAAATCTATGTCTCTTTCTTTTCCTTTTTACTTTTTGGTGTGTGGTGTGTATGTGTGCATGTGCATGTGCATGTGTGTGTTTGTGTGAAGGATGTGGTGTAGTATATGCCTTTGTGTGAGCCTATGTATAAAGGTATGGAGGTCAGATGAGGAATTAAAGTGTCCTGGTTTGTTAGTTTCTGCTTTATTCCCTACAGCAGTCTTGCACTGAACTTGAAATTCAGTGTTTTGGCCAGGAGAGCTGGCAAGTGATCTCTAGCAAGCAATCTTCCTATATTCTTCTCCAGGGCTGGGTTCATTGTCATGCACATAGGTGCTGGAGATTCAAACTCAGGTTATTATGCCAACAGAGTAGGCACTCTTTCAAGTCATCATTGGAGCTCCAAATTGTTATATTTTCCTATTCAGGGCATTTGTCATCAGTTTTTAGCAGCAATTTTCACATTCCAAAGAAAGCTAGGAATAGAAAACATAGTTAGAAGTGTGGAGTTCAGAGACTAGGGATTATTTTGATTGGTAGTGTGCTAGTCCAACATGCATTAAGGCATGGTTTTCATCCACAATATGACATGAAGGAGGGATAGTAGTGGACAAATGTATCCTCAGCATACAGGAGGCAGAATCAAGAGAATCCATTCAAAGTTATCCTAAGCTCCAAATGGATTTAAGACCATCCTGGGGTATATAAAAATCCTCTATTCCAAAAGGAAAACAATAACAAACTCATGAAGTAAATTTTAATTAATATTTGGGATTCTGGTATTAGTGTGGTAAATTTCAATATACAAATGATGTTGAATCACAAATATTCTAACCACAAATTAGTATTTATACACATAAATATCTGTAGCATATTCAGGTCTGATTTGGAGGAGGGGGTCTTCCCAAGCATCTTTTTTGATGCACTGTCCTGTGATTTTTTTTGAACATCCTAACTAGCTTCAAAGAGAATCCCTAAGCTTGCTCTCCTTTTATTTTATAAATTTAAGTTTTCCTTATTTTTTAAGAAGTAGAAATGCTTTTCTTTGTGCTGCCAAAATTTTTAGAAACAATAAACTAGACATTTTCCCTCAAAACTCAGACAGAAACAAAATAAACTTTTTAGTAGAATACATTCTTTTCCTTTCAGGATGATGGTTTTTTAATGAACCATGGAAAGGGATAAAAGATATACATGGAGAGCTTGCAGCCCAACATAGGAGACCAAGATATCCCAGATAAACTAGTTTGCTCATGCCTTAACTTTCTTAAAAATCTTTATCTAAGCAATAGAAAATTTGAAAAGTCTCTATATATGACGAGATTTCCAGTTAAAATTAGAGTATATTTTCTATTTAGATTACAACAGTGGATTTATGGTCTCTATCAGATAAGAAGATTGAACTCTAATCAAATTCTAACACCTTGAAATATGTACGGCACTCTGGCAAGTTGTATCTCTTGCATTAGGAAGGTCCCTGAAAACCACATGAACTCCAACAGTGAAGCATCACACAGCTTGTTGGAGATAACTGTTCTCTGAAAAGAAAATTCTATTCCTTTAATAGCATAAATATGTTAAGTAGACATATTTTATTTATGAAATTGAAGTATAAAGCTGAGTGTCTCCATGGTTACAATAACTCACATATTATCAATTGCAAATCTGACAACCCAACTGTCTGTCATTTCCTTTGAAAATGCAGAAACTCACATCCTCAGTAAGGTGAATGTTGCATAGAAAGGAAATGAATGTTAAGGTCAGAGAGATCTCTTTTTACTTTGTGGGCTTGGATGTTCTCACTCAACATAATATTTTCAAGTGTGATCCATTTACCTGAACGTTTTTTTCTACAGTGGAGTAACATCCCATTATGTAAATATTTGATAAATATAGTAAAACAAAAAGGAGTTTTAATAGGGGGCTTGCATGAAGGAACAAAATTCTGCTCCCATGAGCCATGTAGTGACCTCTCCCTCTCTATGAGTTTTCAGCCAGGGAAATCCAGAAACAATCCAAACAACGTTGACAATTCTCATTGCTCTTAGTTTCTCAACACAGCTAGATACTAAGAACCTATTGCTGAAAACAACAAAGCATATTAGTTTCAGAATACTATAAAACAAAATGAAACAAAACAAAACAACAACAACAACAACAAACCAGATTTGATCTCACCAGGACCCTTCCTGTTAGCTAGCTTTCAGTGCTAGAAGGTGGTATTCAAGCTCCTCCATATTAATGGTCTTATCCAGTGCTGGGCACTGTATACTACAACAACAATGTGGGCACTAGAGCAACAGTAGCAAGACTGATTATAGAGTTGGCTATATACTTTATTGGCTGGATTTGAGGTCTGCACATCAGGAGGGGATTCATGCCTGTCACTGGCCTTTGAATTCCCAAGTTTTGTGTCTTGACTAAGAGGAGAATATATTGGTGTTGGTTTGTTAAACATCTATGCCATAAAACTACCTTCTAAATATTTATGTTTATATCTATAGATCTGTGCTTTAATTCATAGACCTTGGTCAGGATAGTTTCTTATTACAGTCAGTAGTGATTAATGCAAAGACTCATAACTTTTTAAGTGACGATGAATGATCAGCTGTAGACAGAATATTTATACCAACTGTACTCCTCAAAGCTCAGGGTAAAGGGAGGGAGACAGAAAGAATGAAAAAAAAATTCCTTTACAAGATATCCAGTACTTCCCTGATTATGAATAATTACTTAAAATAATCCTGGAAGACAGGATGTCTAGGAATTCATAAATAGAGTTATTTCAGATTTTAAAATAGTTAGGTTCAGTGATTTTTTTCTCAATCATATTTGTTGTACAGATATTTCTTCTTAAACTATAATCTTCAAGTATGACCGATGAACTCATCTAAAAATTAAAGGTTAATTTATCTATTCTCTCTGGGGCTTGACTCTCCACTGTTTCCACATTATTGGGATTAATACAGATGATTTTGTTAACAATAAATAAAACTGCATTATCTCCCTATGTTTTCAGTCTGTTTGTCTTCTCAGAACATGATAAAAAGAAAACTGAATCATTATAAATAAAAATGCAAGCCAAATGAGTAAAATGAGTCAGTATTTTTCATATCATAAAGTGGGTATTCAAACGGTTGTAGAATAAGTGACAGAACACATATGACAAGTTTTTTTAAATCCTGATTGCTATTTAGATAAGTGGTTTCCCATGTGTTATTGCTAGTTCAGGAGACTAAGTTTCAATAAGGAGAATAATCTATGATAGCACATTTCACATTCCACTTCTAGCCTTCCACATGCCAAATGTGCTTTTACTCTTTTTGGCAAAAGATCATGCCCCATTTCCAGTAACATCCCTAAGTTCCAGAGCATTCTCTCTCTCTCTCTGTGTGTGTGTGTGTGTGTGTGTGTGTGTGTGTGTGTCTGTCTGTCTGTCTGTCTGTCTCTCTCACTCTTAATGAAACAAAATGGTTGCTCTTGAAATAAACAAAGCTTTTCTTTTGTAATAATAGAGAATACATTTGGGGAGAACTGAAAACTACTCAAACACTGAAGAAAATAATAAGGTATTTCATGTTTTACAGCTAGTAAGTCAATCAATACAATGTTAAGGAATATAAAAGGCATATGTTTTGCAAAATACAATTCAAATGAGTGAACAAAATCTATTGACAATTATTCTGTGAAGATGCAGATGGAAAGACTCATGCTAAGCCAGCTGGAGAACCATTATTGTGACAGCTACAGAATGTGATCACCAACAATTGGGGCAGCCTAAAACCTGAAAGCATCCGTGGATGAAGTTCGAGATGAGTCAGCTATTAAGATGTATATATTGCTTTTAGCCTGGGAAAAGGCCTAAAAATTTTATGGTCAGAAAATGAAGAGATGTCCTAGGACCATAATGCCAAATAATATGGAAACAGGCAAGACAACAGTTAATAGAAAGAAATCTTTGAGTAGACATTTGCAAGAAGAAATGTTCTCTACATGAGGTTTTGGGAAGAGGCATGAGCAGTTTCAACAATGAAGGACACTTCACAGATATGCCAGCTGTAAGACCTGAAAATGTGAAATAAAGAAAAGAAAGAAAAAGAAAAAGAAAAAAAGAAATAACAGCAATACCAATTCGTCTAGAAATGATTAAATTTCTACTCAGTCATCTAAGGCTATAAAAAGTAATGACCTGTGTTTCTCTTCACACTTCAGATTTTACTCTTTACTCAGAAAGTAAAAACTCAGAAAGTTTACCAGTAAACTTTAAGGTTGTTTCTGTAAAGAGCTGGCGCAATACTGGAGAACTGTGTTAATATTTGCTATGAAAGGTTGATTGTTTGTGGTAGTTCAGTAGTTAATCTGTAAGTAAATTACCTTGAACTAAGTTTGAGTTTTTATCCTTTTGAAGTTTGCTCAAATGAAACTTCCAAGTACTAAAGTTCTTAAAATTAAATAATTTACTTTAGTTTAGTCTTTATGGTTTAATTTGGAAACATTTATTAGAATAACAAATATAGGATGTTAAGTAGAGAGAAATTACAAATGCCAACATTTCCAAGTTTCCTAATAGAAAGCAAAAATATAGATAGAATCACATTAAAGGTATGCAGTGCGTGCAAGGGGGAGAGAAAATAGAATAAAATTGCGAGAAGTCAGTTGTCTTGGAAACTGAAGCCAGTCTGTTACATATGATTAGATGAGATCACAGCACCACTTGGGGTGGGGGGGATGACTGGGTTATCTATATTATATAGGTATGAATTCTGGTACCAGGAGTTATCTGCTATTAATGCAAATCTCATACACTCAGGAGAGAGTAGAGATTTTCAAATTGATTAAGATTCCAAATGCAATAACAGAGGAGCCTGATAAGAGGGAAAGCACACTAGCCTCATGAAATTTGCTAGGAATAAGGACTCCATTTTTTATTATGAAGGAATATAATTCAGATGTTTGGAGCTTTATTATTGATAATGGAGTTTTAGTACCCAATATTAAAGGAACCCTACTTAAGACTGAAAAATTTGGAAGACTGTAAATTTAAGAATATACAGTTTTAACAATCTAATGACAAATCTAATCTAGATTTGGAGGAAGTACATTTGTGAGATACTTTTTGACTAGTAAGTGCTAGGTGTCTTTAAAACCATAGGTTTGGGAAACATTCAAAATGGTAGATAATTGTTAAAATCCTTGGACAGTAGAAAGATTTCCAATGAACAAGGAAATAAACTCCAGGTCCATTTGTAGATGGTTTTTCAGCCTGTATGTTTGAACTTCAATCAAGTATAAGCAACAATATACCACAAAAAGATATAACCTAGGTGAATATAGAGTAAAAAGACAGATATTATGTACCTCTTTACAATATATTGAAAAGATGGGACTTCAAAGATATCATTGGTTTCAAGTGGGAAGGTACAGGTTATGGTTTCTTAGGACTAATTTATATTGCTAACTGCCAATGTTAGAAGGGAAAGTTGGAATAACCTTAAACTCATTGGGTCAGGAAAAGACTTCCTAAACAACATCATTAGCATAAGATTGACAATTAATAAATGAGACCTCATGAAGCTGAAACACTTCTGTAAGGCAAAGGACATTATCTTTCAAGATTGGCCTAAAGAATGGGAAAAGATTTTTTTTTTTTTACCAAACTCTACATCTAATATAAGGCTAATCTCTCTATATATTATATATATAAAGATCTTACAAAACTAGATTTCAGGAAGACAGCCCAATTAAAAAATGATATATGGAAAATTCTCAAAAAATAAAAGTCAAGTGGCTAAGAAACAGTTAAAGAGATGTTTAGCATCCTTAGCCATCAAGGAAATGCAAATCAAAACCTTTTGAGATTCAATCTTATACCTGTCAGAATGGATAAGATAAATAAAACATGTGACAGTTAATGCTGTTGAGGTAGTGGAGCAAAGAAACACTTCTGCATTGTTGGGGAGAGTGCAAACTTGTACAGTCACTACGGATATTAATATGGCAGTTCCTCAGAAAGTTGAGAATCTATCTACCTCAAGTTTTAACAAGGCTCTCAGGTAAATACCCAAAGGATGTTCCATGCTACCACAATGACATTTGCTCAACTATGGTTATTGTAACTTTATTCATAATAGCCAGAAACTGGAAACAGCACAGATGTCCCTCAACTGAAGAATGGATAAACAAAAATGTGGTATATTACATAATGGATCATTATAAATGAAATTTTTATATTCACAGGTAAATGGTAGTAACTGGAAAACTCACCTTGATTGTGATATCTCAGATCCAGAAAGACAAATATGGTATGTACTCACATATATGGAAGTGAACTGTTAAGTCAGTTATAACCAAGCAGCAATCCATAGAACCACAAGAGTAAGAATAAAGTAATGGAATAGGAAAGACAGATATTAATTGTCAGGGAAAGGAAATAGAGTAGATAGTTATGGATGGATGTGGGGGCATGGAGCAGGAGGGACAAGTGTGAGGGTGGAAGGGGTGGAGAGAGGAGACAGTGGGTAGGACAGCTATAATTAAGGTCATTTGAGGAATAGTATGGAAACCTCAATATACATTAGAATCTTTCTATAATATATGTATATAAATGTGATCTCTATGAAATCACTCAATAATGGGAGAATTAAGGCCCCCAAACCCATTTCTTACCACTAAATGATGTTACTAGTCTTCTTACTAGGGTCCATCTAATTAAATTGTTGACCATAAACATCTCATGTTAATCACAAAACAACAATCAAAAAATAAAAATTAAATAAATAAAAATTAAAAATTAAAAACGAAACAAAAGGGATATGTTTTGCTTACAATCCAGAGAGAGACATCATGGTATAGAACCATATTAAGGGAGAAACTACATAATGTTACAATCGTTTTTCAAGTTTTGGTAGACTATGATGGAATAAAAAGAAATCATAGAATTATTTTTCTTAATGTACATGTCAGACAAAAAAGTTGATATTAGCCTATCTAAGACCTAGAGATGTTTATTTGGAATTAAATAGAATAAATCAAGTAAAACATGGGAATAGATCCTTTTCTGGAGAGCAAAGAGCTGCATAATGTCAGTCATTTATGTCATTACTTGGGCCAACAATTGTACTGTCTGCATTGGCCTGCATTTACCAGATTTTACCAGGAATAACACAGTATCTTCAAAGCCAGAGTATGATACCTACTATGACTGGTCAGTCCACTTCAGAATAACAGTAGGCACAATCCTTGGGCTGATGTGTCTATATTTCAGACAGAAACTTACAGTGAGTAACCTTCTATGGGGGCAGAGGAAGATACAAGATTGGCCTTTTGATTTATTGACTCACAATATCGCTCACCTCCTTCTGAACCTGCTCTGAGGTTAGGAGTGAGGAATTGACATATTTTCTCAGACCCACTCAAAATTCCAAAATAGCCTGTATTTGAACAAAATATGATTCATTTTAACACGAAAAGAATCTGTGGTTCAAAGACATCAAATAAACAAAAATCAAAATCATTTTTGTTCACATATTTTTAGTCCTCTTCTATTTTACCTGGCTTTACTGTTACTACTAATAATGACAAAATATCTAGGAGACAAATTGATATAAACTATCTCAACTAAAGATGTATTTTAAAAAATTAACAAAATAGGAATACTTTGACTTCTTCATTTCCAATTTGTATCCCCTTGATCTCCTTTAGTTGTCTGGAGTAAGGGGAACAGTCCTCCATTGCTGGTGGGAGTGCAAATGTGTACAACCACTATGGAAATCAGACTGGCTATATCTCAGAAAACTTGGAATAGCCCTACCTCAAGACACAGCCATACCACTTCTGAGTATCCACCCAAAAGATTCCTCAGCAAACCACAAGGACATATCCTCATCTATGTTCATAGCAGCCTTATTTGTAATAGTTAGAAACTGGAAACAACCCAGATGTCCCTCAACTGATGAATGGATAAAAATTTGTGGAAAATTTACACAATGGAACACTACCCAGCTATCAGAAACAAGGAAATCATGCAATTCACAACCAAATGGATGGAACTAGAAAAGCTCATTCTGGGTGAGCTAACCCAGACTCAGAAAGATGCACATGGCATCTACTCACTTATAATTGGATTTTAGCCATACAGAACAGGATAACTATCTGACAACCAACACACCAAAAGGTTTAGGAACATAGACTTTGTTACGTATTAATGTGACAGTTTGCCCTAGGGTGCTATCATGTAGGCCCCCAGTATAAGAGGATGCTCTTAGCCCTCATATGACTGTTGAAAAGAGAGGGTGTGATATATAGGGGCACTCCACAATGGAGAAGTGGGCTGGGTGGAAGAGGGTGGGAGGGTGGAATTGGGAGGGCTGGAAGGAGGGCACTGTGATGAAGATGTAACTTGAAGTAATTAAAAAGTTTTAAAGAAATTAACAAAAATGTTAGAGGATATTCGAAAAGTATTCAGTACCAGATGATAAGGTTTCATAGATTTTATAGAATTACAAAAAAAAGAGGAGTTGAGGGGTGTTCTGTAATTGTAGTTGTAGAAACAAATTGCAGATTGAGGAGAATAAACACTGTATTTCATTTAGTGCTCCAGTGAGATGTTAGTATATAAATCAGGAATGCAAAATGGTGAAAGCTTTAGTGTGTAAAACTATTGCTGATATTTATGAAGACAAGATTGAACCCAGGGTCTCAGGCTGCTAGGTGATTGGCCTACCATTCTGTTATATCTCCAGGTCTAATAAATGTTTTAAAAAATCGAGATATTAGAATTTTGTCAATATATAATAAATGCTATTTTGGAATTATGCTTTATTTTTATTCCCCAATAAATCCATCCAAGTATTTATCCAGTCTCACATCATTTATTAAACAGTGAACAAGTGCCAGAAAGTAGTATTTTACTCATTATAAATCTGTGAACAGACCTACAAAAACCATGTTCTTTCTCAAAAGCAAACTCAATACTCCCACTTCTAAAATAAGGCCAAGGTTAGAGTTTAATAGCAGTTTAGAAATTAAAATAACTTTGACCATTAATCTTGTTTTTCCTTAAGGCACTGCTTTGATTTGTTATTCATCTAAAAGGTTTTTCTACTACCTTCTGGAATCTGTAATTAGTTCACCATAATTTGGATTCAAACAACCTTTGTGTCCCTGTCTCTTCTATAAAAGACCTCTAGAATTAAAAAACAAAAACATAAATTAATATATATTATTACATTATCTAATTTTGACATTTTTATATGTTTATAAGAATCACATATTTAGTTGTAATTTTGAGGTGACTTTGCTCAGATTTCAATCTACAAAATTTTGGGCATTTTTTTTTCTTGATCAAGTTTTCTGGCTTCCTGTTGATTCAATGTCTTCAATGGTTTTGTAAGAATTAAAAAGAAAGTATGTAGTGAATCTTACATTCAGAGAGAGTAGGCACTCAATTATTAAATATCATCAGTATTCTTGTTTTGGATAGTGAGTTTGATTTATTCCCTATCAAGTGAATAGGGATTACAGATTTTTTGTTCTTAAGTTTTTACAGTATGATTTAATTGAAAATGTTTTGTGTTATTTTTGTGTAGGGTTTATTGGAAAAGAGAGCTTTGTTAATAGATTTAGTTTTTGAGTAGTTAAGGACATCTGATATTTTTCTCCAAATGACAACTTTGTGAATCTGAGAGACTCTATTTTAAGAGCCATTTAAAATAGGCCAGGAGTTTTCTTTGTTTCTATTGCCTGAGCTGACTTGACAGTTTTATAATATGAATGAAATGTTGAACACCTTACTTTTCTGAATAAAAAACCTAGAATATGCTATAGATATTCTATAAGCAGTTTCTTACATGGATCTAAAAACATATAGTATTAGAAGTTAAGACCTTTAAATTAATACACAATGTAATGCCTAGCCTACTAGAGATGATACTGTAATTTGAGCAGGGTATGTTTTCTTTGAAAACATAAAATTTTAAAAAATATTTATTTATTACTTCAGATTACATCTCCATCACAGTGTCCGCTTTCCACCCCTCCCAGTCCTGCCTTCCCACCCTCTACCCCCATTCCTTCCATCCCACTCCTCTGGAGTCGAGTGTACCTATGTAATAGTCCCCCGCCCCAGTTCAGCAGTCATATGAGGGCCAAGAGCCTCCTCAGACACTGTGGGCCTACAAGGCAGCACTACTAGGGCAAAGTGTTGGACAGGAAACAAAATCTATGTTCCAAACACACAAAATTTTTATAAATTACCTGCTAAATGTTACTTTCCCTTTTCAAAACAAGTAAGGGTTGGGGTGTCTGATGATGTTGACTTAAAAATGTTCACATTCATATTATAAAGTTTTATAACATTTTCATGAATTCTGTTATGACTCATTGGGACTTGGTTGATTTTTTTTATAGACAATATTGTACTAACTAAAGAAGTGCTGAGGATTGGAGGGGACAAGATGACATGGATCAAGTAGGAAGCATTTTGATCACCAGGAAGACAGATTGGACAACAGCAGAGATATAACCTGCTGAAAGGCAGTTTGTGAGGCGCAAGCCTATCTGGGCTTGCCCAGCACAATAAAGAACGTGGTACTGGAAATATAGACACTGGAGTATTGGAGTCACCAGACACAGCACCTAGTGCTTTCTGCTGGCCGGAAGACTGCACTCCTTCTTACCGGATCCTTTCAAGAATACAGCTGGCATTTTCAACCTCCTGAGTCTGCAGCACTTGAGCAAGGGCTAGCCTTGGACACCCAGGAGACCACCAGCAGAGTCACTACATGGTAAGATTGAGGGACTCTCCCTGGGATATTCAGTACGGCAGTGGCAGCCGGCTGCGGCAGAGAGTGACTGGCTAAAGCAGCCTCTGGCAAGGGGATCTAGCTGAAAGGAGTTGAGCTTCTCTGAACCCAAGCATACTGTATGCAGGATACAGAACACAATTTGGAACTCTCTCCCCACCCCCCCCCTTGCCTGACTACAGGGAGGTCTGGTAGGAGTCCCTTCCAGGCAGGTTTGGAGCATTGCAATACAGGAAGGGAATCAGTGAGTGAACACCATATTGGATCTCCTGGCTCCACCCCCTCTGCCTGGCCCCTAAGCTGCTCCCCCACCCCCTCAGCAGGGCACAAAAGGAGCATCAGCACTGGTTTACAGAGTTTCAAACTGAGAGATACAGAATGGCTCTAACACTCCTCTGAGAATGGATTGAGAAGACCATAGCCCTGGTGCCATAGCTACAGGGGGTCTGGTGGAAGCCCTTTCTATCCAGGCAGGCACTACCAGAGCACTACAATTCATGAAGGGAAAAGGTGATGAGATTTGATGAGTGACTTCCATAGTGGAACTATCTGCCTGTGGTCACTTCAGCAGGGCACTCAGTCCACAGACCCAGCCTAGTACATTCAGATCTCCTCCCAGAGCAGAGGAATGGTCCTAGACTGGGGCGTGCAACCAGAGGGGGCAGGCAGCACCTGACCACAGAGCCTCTGAGAGGCACCCTGACCCCTCAACCCCTTCCCAGTCCAAGTACTGGAGATGTTTTGCAAACTCACAGCCTACACCCACTTTAGGAAGCCTCTCAGTCTACTGTCTCAAGTCTGGAGCAGAAAAGCAGTTCTAAACTATTGCCTGCGGCCTCAGCAGGTGGTTTTCTCCAACCCAATGAACTTCTGCCTGAGAGGCACAGGGTGATCCTGAACCTCCTCCCCCACTAACCAAGTCTTGATACCCTTGATACAGGGAAACAACCAGAATCCAAGTAAGTGCAGGCTAGCTACAGGAAGCACAGTGATTCTGGCTGAGAAAAAGGCAGCTGAGCATCCCCAAATCCAAACACTGTGGATAGGGTGTAAATTCTGCATCAGATCTCCCTGACTGCACCTGCCTTGCTCCTCAGCTGAATACCCAGGCTACAACACAGAGAGCTCTGATTCCAAAGCAGTGATACACACACAGACCATTGCTTATTGCCTGGGTGACATGGGCTGTACCAGAGCACAGTGCTTCTGGCTGTAATTCTCACATTGAACCTGAGAACCCCCTGAGAGAAGGTTGGGAGAACCAGGATAATGGTCCTGACACATAAGCTGCAGGGGAGCTACAGATCCAGCCAGCAGTCTGTGGCTTGATATCCTTTACCGTCATTGCTATGTAGACCAATTGGATCTCAGGAAACTGCAGGAAGGAATAACACATACCGCCACAACCTGTGACCTGAGTTCCCAATTGGGACAAACAGGAAGGGGTGAGCTCTGGGAGACACACTGAGAATCAACCTCCACGCAAGGCCCCATACAGCCTGTGGAGAGATACAGATCACCAAGCTATATAGCCTCTACACTAAAGCTCCCTTCTTGGAACCAAGCCCAGAAGACACCAGGAACAAAAAAAATACGAACAACCAGATAGCTAAAGGTCAGCGAAAGAACATATCTGACAAAAGGCAGGGAAATATGACTCCAACAAAATGCAGCTATGCTAGTACAGGAAACCCTGACCATTCCACCACAGCTGAAAAACATGAAAATGATGACAAATCTATACTCTGGAAAGTGATGTAATCCTTTCTTGAAGAATTTAAATTTCTGAAGGAATTCAAAGATTGTACAATTTTACAAGCAAAAGCAATGGAGAATACTATTAGTGATTTCCAACCCAAAGTAGTTCAACTTGAACAGAAAAGAGATAAGGCAGCAAGCAAATTGGAGCAGGAAATGTAGAAAACAAATAAAATTATTCAAGACTTGAAATTGGAAGTGGAAGTAATAAAGAAAACACAAATTGAAATAATCCTGGAGGTGGAAAATCAAGGGAAGAGAACAGGAAATACAGATATGAGTATCAAAAATAGGATATAAGAGAATGAAGACAGAATCTCAGGCATGGAAGATTCCATTGAAGAAATCAGCACAACAACCAAAGACAATGAGAAATCTAAAAAAGTTCTTACTCACAACATCCAAGAAATCAAGGACTTAATGAAAAGACAGAACCTAAGAATTATTGGCATAGAAGAAAGAGAAGACTCCCGACTTCAAAGCCAAGGAAACATCTTCAACAAAATCATAGAAGAAAACTTCCCAAATCTAAAGAAAGAGATGCCAATAAAATTCCAAGAGGCATACAGAACACCAAACAGAATAGACCAGAAAAGAAATTCTTTGTGCCACATAATAATTGAAACTCCAAATGTACAGAACAAAGAAAGAATATTAAAAGCTGTAAGAGAAAAGATCAAGTACCACATAATGGCAGACCCTGAGAATTACACCTGACTTCTCCTTAGAAACTTTAAAAGCCAGAAGGGCCTGGGCAGACATCCTACAAGCCCTAAGAGAACATAGATGCCTGCCCTGACTACTATATCCACCAAATCTCTCTATCAACATAGATGGAGAAACAAGATATTCTATGACAAAAACAAATTTAAACAGTATCTGCACACAAATCCCACCCTACAGAATATCCTAAAATGAAAATCTGAACCCAGTGAAGATAACTACACCCAAGAAAGCAGAAGAAGCAAAATACTCCATTGCAGCTAAACCAAAAGAAACATATAAATACCATCTACATCAAAGTAACAGGAAATAACAACCTTTGGTCATTAATATCCATCAACATCAATGGACTCAACCCCCAAGTAAAAAGACACAAGCTCACAGAATGCATCCACAAAAAAGACCCAACATTTTGCTACATAAAAGAAACACATCTCTCTAACAAAGATAGATGCTATCTCAGAGTAAAAAGATGGGAAAAGGTTTTCCAAGCAAATGGACTCAGGAAGAAAGCTGGAGTAACCATCCTAATATCAAATAGAACAGACTTTCAAATGAAATTAATCAAAAAAGATAGGGAAGGGCACTTACTTGTCAAAGTAACAATTCATCAAGACGACATCTCAATACTGAATATCTATGAACCAAATACAAGGGCATACACATTAGTAAAAGAAATTCTAAAGCTTAAAACTCATATTGATACCCACGTATTAATAGTGGGAGACTTCAACACCCCACTCACAACAATGGACAGGTCTTTGAGACAGAAACCAAATAGAAAAATAAAGAGCCTAACAGAAATCATGAACCAAATGGACTTAACAGATATCTACAGAATGTTTCACACAAGCCCAAAAGGATACACCTTCTTTTCAGCACCACATGGAACCTCCCCCAACAACTGACCGTATAGTTGGACACAAAGCAAGTCTAAACAGATACAAGAAAACTGAAATAACCCCTTGCTTATTATGAGACCACTATGGAATAAAGCTGGACTTCAACAACAACAGAAATAATAGAAAGCCTACACATTCATGGAAACTGAACAACTCTCTACTGAATGACCACTGGGTCAGGGAAGAAATAAAGAAGGAAATAAAAGACTTCTTGAAATCCAACAAAAATGAAGGCATAACATTTCAAAATCTATGGGACACAATGAAACCCATGCTACAAGAAAAGTTCATAGCACTAAATGCCTTAAAAAAGAAAATCATGAAGGCTTATATTAGCAAATTAACAGCAGAACTGGAAGAACAGGGAAAAAAGAGCAAAAACTCCTAAGAGGAGCAGAAGGCAGGAAATCATCAAACTTAGGGCTGAAACCGATAACCTAGAAACAAAAAAGACCAATACAAAGAATCAATGAAAGCAAGAGTTGGTTCTTTGTGAAAATCAACAAAATAGAAAATGCTTAGCCAAATTAACGAAAAGGCAGAGGGAAAAAACCCACATCAACAAAATAAGAAATGAAAAGGGAGACATAGCAGACATTGGGGAAATCCAGAGAATCTTTAGCTCTTACTTTAAAAATCTTTACTCCACTAAATTTGGAAACCTAAGGGAAATGGCAATTTTTCTTGATAGATTCCACCTACCAAAGTTAAATCAAGGTCAGATTAACAGATTAAACAGCCATATAACCCCTAAGGAAATAGAAACAGTTCTTAAAATTCTCCCAACCAAAAAAGCCCAAGGAAGAGCTAATACCAATACTCTTCAAACTCTTTCACAAAATAGAATCAGAATGAACACTACCATATTCATTCTATAAAGCCACAGTCACCCTGATTCCTAAACCACACAAAGACCCAACAAAGAAAGAGAATTTCAGACCAATTTCCCTCATGAACATAGATGCAAAAATACTTAATAAAATACTGGCAAACTGAATCCAAGAATACATCAAAAGTATCATACACCATGATCAAGTTGGCTTCATCCCAGGAATGCAGGGATAGTTCAACATCTGAAAATCTATTAATGCAATTCACCACATAAACAAGCTGAAAGAAAAAACCCACATGATCATCTCGTTATATGCTGAAAAAATATTTGACAAAATTCAACACCCTTCATGCAAAAAGTCCTGAAGAGAATGGGCACACAAGGAGCATAACTAGAAATAATAAAGGCAAGCCAGTCACCAGCATCAAACTAAATGGAGAGAAACTTAAAGCATTTCCTCTAAACTCAGGGGCAAGACAAGGATGTCCACTTTCACCATATCTCTTCAACATAGTACTTGCTGTTCTTGCTACAGCAATAAGAAAACTGAATGAGATCAACTGGACACAAATTGGAAATGAAGAAGTCAAATTATCCCTATTTGCAGACGATATTATAGTATATATAAGCGACCCCAAAAATTCCACCAGAGAACTCTTACAGCTGATAAACTCCTTCAGGAAGGTAGCTGGATACAAAATTAATTCAGAGAAATCAGAAGCCCTTCTCTATACAAAAAAATAAATGGACTGAGAAAGAAATTAGGGAAAAATCACCTTTCACAATAGCCACAAACAATATAAAATACTTGGAGGTAACTCTAATCAAGCAAGTAAAACCCCTATATGACAAGAACTTCAAGTCCTTGAAGAAAGAAATTGAAGAAGACATTCGAAGATTGAAAGATATCCCATGCTCATGGATAGGTAAGATCAACATAATAAAAATGGCCTTCCTGACAAAAGCAATATACAGATTCAATGCAATTCCTATCAAAATACCACCACAATTCCGTATAGACATGGAAAAAGCATTGTCAACTTCATATGAATAACAAAAAACTCAGAATGGCTGAATCAATCCTGTATAATAAAAAACATCTGGAGGCATAACCATCCCAGATTTCAAGCTGTAGTACAGAGAAATAGTAATAAAGACAGCATGGTATTTGTGTAGAAACAGACAAATGGATCAATAGAATTGAATTGATGATGCAGAAATGAACCCACGCACCTCTGTTCACTTAAATTTTGAGAAAGAAGCCAAAATTTTACAATGGAAAAAGGACAGCATCTTCAGTAAATGGTGCTGGTCTAACTGGATGTTGACAGGTAAAAAAATGAAATTCAACCCATACTTACCATCTTGCACAAAACTTAAGTCCAAGTGAATCAAAGACCTTAACATAAGGCCTGACACACTAAATCTGTTAGAAGACAAAATGGGGAAAAACCTCGAACTCATCAGCACACATGACAACTTCCTGAACAGAACACTAACAATTCAAGATCTGAGACCAACAATCAATAAATGGGACCTCATGAAAGTGAAAAGCTTCTGTAAGGCAAAAGACACTGTCATTCAAACAAAACCGCAACCTTCAGATTGGGGAAAAATCATCACCAACCCCACATCTGACAGAGGGTTAATATCCAAAATTTACAAAGAACTCAATAAATTAAATGCCAAGAAACCAAATAATCCAATCAAAAAATGGGGACAAGAGCTAAACAGAATTTCCAAAGGAAGAATCCCTAATGCCTGAGAGACACTTGCAGAAATGCTCAGCATCCTTAATCATCAGATAAATGCAACTCAGAGGACTCTGAGATTTCATCTCACACCTGTCACAATGGCTAAGATCAAAAATTCAAATGACAGCACATGCTGGTGAGGTTGTGGAGAAAGGAGAACTCTCCTCCATTCCTTGTGGGAGTGCGAGCTTGTACAACCACTGTGGAGGTCAGTCTTGTGATGTCTTAGAAAACTTTGAATAGCTCAACCTGAAGACCCAGCCATACCACTTCTGGGTATGCATCCAAATAATTCCTCACCAAACCACAAGGATTTTTCCTCATCTATGTTCATAGTAGCCTCATTTGTAATAGCCAGAAACTGGAAACAACCAGATGTTTCTAAACTGAGGAATGGATAAAAACTGTGCTACATCTATACAATGGAATACTACTCAGCAATCAAAAACAATGAAATCATGCAATTTGCAGCTCATCCTGAGTGAGCTAACCCAGACACAAAAGGATGCACATAGCGTCTATTCACTTATAATCATATTTTAGCCATATAGTACAGGATAGCTATACTACAGCCAATGTACCAAAGGGAACAGGAACATAGACTTTGTTACCTGTCAATGAGAAACTTTGCCCTAGTGGGGCTGCTTTTTATGCCCCCAGTGCCTGAGGAGGTTCTTGGCCCTCATATGACTGCTGAACTGGGGCGGGGAAGGGGACTGTTATGTAGGGACACTCCACTCTGGAGAAATGGGATGGAAGGGATAGTGGGTAGAGGGTGTGAGGGCAGGACTGGGAGTGGTGGAAAGAGGGTACTGTGATGGAGATGTAACCTGAAGTAATAAAAAAAGCATAAATAATGGGCAAAAACTTAACAAACAGTATCTCTCCCTTCATTTGACTACAGATAAAAAGAGAGTAAGCATGTAGCAGTATTGTTCTTATTCAGTTCCCTAGATCTTTCCAGAGGGTGAGAATATAATCAAGGAGGGTAAAGAAGACAAAAACAGCTGAATGAACTTTGAAAAAGTAAATGTAAGGAGAAGAAATGCATAGAGACACCCTAGAAAACATAAACATAAGGCTGAGTGAAAAGGCAAAGACAATCCAGAATTTGAAAACTGAATTAAATAAAGAAATAAAATTTTAAAGAGAACTAAAGATGAAACGAGGAAATAATGGGAAAAATTGAAATAAAAATAACTGTAATGGCCGAAATTAACCTGTAAATCTTACCTGCTCAGGAACCATGTAACTTCCTGGAATGTTGGAAACTGTAGTTCTTAATACTGAGATTCACCTGAGAAAAAAAAATTACACAATTTTGGGTCAAAATTTTAAAGCAATCTTTTATTAAATATTAAATACTGAACAAAAGACAGACTTTGGTCAGGACCATTTGCATGAATTTCCCAGTTGAGAATGGCTCCAGTTATGTGTTGCAGGGTCTTATAATGTGAAACCTACAGGCCACCATATCTTCCCATGAGTCTTTGTTATTTTCTAAGAACTACAATTCCCAGCATTCCAGGAAGTTACCTGGTTTCTGTGGAGGTGGGACTTACAGATTAACTTGGGGCATTGCAATAACCATTAGACAATTCAAGGGAAAGTGGAACATCCTTTCTTTCGTTCTCTTTTTGGGATTGTCTGCTTATTCTGATTATTTTAGCCTATTCTGGGTTAAATTGAGGAAGCTCCTATTTTCTATCATACATGGAATATATCTGTAGTTTTCAATTTGATTACAGTGTCCTTATGTCAAAGTGGTATATTTTGTCTCATTGAGAGGAAAAGTAAATCCAATCATTCAAAAAAGTTTTTATTTCTAAAAGGTAAACTATACATATAATGAAATGTTCAAACCTTAAATGAATTTTGTTGATATTTAACAGATGTATACATTTATAAAATATGCAACTTTATCAAGAGATAATATTTCTAATTTTTCAAAATGTTTCCCCCACCACTTCCCAGAGGGAATGTTTTAAATAAAATATAAAATATTATGCATAATGAATGTTTTTTTTCTTATGAACAACAGATGTAAAAATTCACCATAAAATACTTGGAAACCAAGAATAAGAACACATCAAAAAGATCACCCACTATGATCAAGGAGATCAAGGGGAATATATATAGAGAAGGAAGAAGTCAAAGTATCTTTATTTGCAGATGATATCATAGTATATTTGAGTGACCATCAAAATTCCACCAGAAAATTCCTATAGGTGATAAACCCTTTCAGAAAAGTAGCTGGATACAAAATTAATGGACAAAACCAGTATCTTTGCCATATAGAAAGGACAAACAGTCTGATAAAGAAATCAGGGGAAGAACAACTTTAACAGTAGGCTCAGCAATAAAAACATATCTACCAATAACTTTAACTGTGCAAATAAAAGAATTGTATGATTAAAAACTTTAAGACATTTTAAGAAGAAATTGAAGAAGATATCAGAAGATGGAAAGTTCTTCCATGCTTATATATTGTAGGATTAATATAGTAAAAAAGGTCATGCTACCCAAAGCTATCTAAAGATTCAATGCAACCCCCATCAAAATTACAACATAACAGACAAAAATTGAAAGGATGTTTATCAGCTCCATATGGTAGCACAGAAATTCAATGATAGCTAAAACAAACATAAATAATAAAACAACTGCTTGATGTATCATTATTCCTTATCTCAAATTGAACCACATAGCTAATGTAATGAAAATAGCTTGGTATTGAAATGGAAATACATGGTGAAAAGAATTCTTTTTTTAAGGACTTTTTTTATCAGAAAAATTTTTTTAAGGATTCAACTATATATAGGTCCACACACTTATTGAAAACTGATTTTCGACAAAGAATACAGAAATACATATAGGAAAATAGACAGTATCTTCAACAATTGGTGGTGGTCCAACTGAATGCCTGCATATACTAGAACACAAATAGATCCATATTTATCTTCCTTTACAGAACTCAACTCCAAATGAATGAAAGATCTCACCATAAGAACAGATACGCTGAGTCTGATAGAAGGAAAGTGGAGAGTAATCTTAGACTCATTGGCACAGAAATTTTTTTTTCTTAACAGAACACCATTAATATAGGCACTAAGATCAACAATTAATAAAATTGACCTCAAGTTACATAACTTGAAGTAATAAATGTTAAAAAAATAACTAAATAAAATTGACCTCATCAAATGGAAAATATTCTGTATGGCAAAAGACATCATTTGAACAAAATGAAAGGCTGCAGAATGGCAAAAGATTTTACCAACTACTCATCCAAAACATGGTTAATATCTAAAATACCTAAAGAACTGAAAAACAAAACAACAACAAAAAATACTGGACGACTCTATCATCACCACATGAAGCCTTCATTTCCAGAATGGGTTACATTTGGTTGATTTTTTTGCCAAAGTTGCCCCATGAAAATCCCCAACAACCCAGGCTATTGTCAAAGTTATTGGTTGCTCTCCCTAAATTGGTGGTAAGTTCTACTGCTGAAGATAGCACCTATACTACTCACTAAACACAGAGCAGTCAAGCTAGTGACCTCATAGAGCCTTCACCCCTACTGACTAGTGTCATGGTAATGGAAGGTACTCTGTAAGCTACCAAAAAAGGTAAACACCAAACACCAACCCTTCTGTCTACAATGATGACCTACCTGAAAGATGTGCTAGTGCAATAGTGTCACAAAACTTGTGGGACTAACTAGTGGATATATATTGTATTTAAGGCCTCCTCCATGAAATAGATCTCATCTCTGACACTGTTGAGGTAGCCAAAAACCTGAGACTATATGGGTCAGAGACCTAGGAAAAAGCCAAATACTATTGGTCTGCTAGAGGTTTGTAGCAATGAAATGACTCCTGAGAACATTCTACTAAACTTACTGACCAGTATTTTCCTCAGTCAGTCATCAGAAAATCTTCCTCATATAGTAAATATAAATAACAGAGTTCTACAGCTGGACAATGTGCAGAGAATGAGAGACCTTTGAACACACAGTCCTAAATGGAACGTTGCCATCAAGTTCCTCTCTTCATTGTTCAGGGAACAATGGGAAGAGGAAGTGGGAAGATTGCAATAACCGGAGGGGATGGAGAACACTATCAAAATAAAGCTTTCTAAACATGGCAGGACAGATATAAGATTGTGGCAACATAAATGGGGTCTGAATAAGTCTTGGCCAGGTAGGGTACCAGCACTGAGAAGGGAAGGGAAGTGGACACAATCCTTCACAACTAACCCAGAAGTTATCTCTAATTGATACTAAATTGCAAATGAAAAATTAGATTTTTATTTTTTCAAAGGAGTCTCACTAAATATACAAAACACTCTAAAAGCCAAGACCCTATGCCGAGCAGTAGATAGCCAAAGAAAAATAAATTCAATGGCATGCATGGAGATTGTCTTATAATGTTTTGTCAGGATATTTATTTATTTATGTATCTATCTATTATTTATTTAATTATTTATCTATCTATCTATTTATTTATTTATCTTACCAGGCCTTTCTGTATATATTATGGTTTTCTGTTTTGTGCTTTTACAGGATTTCTGTGTGTGACTGTGTCTATAAGTATTATTGAGCATATCATTAATTTTTAGATGCCTGTCTGAAACCTAATGAAAGAGAGAGAAAGGAAGAATGTGGATTTTTTAGGTGGTGAGGAAGTGGGGAGGAATTATGAGGAGTTCAAGGAGGGAAAACTATAACCAATATATACTGTATTAAATAATATATTTTCAATACAAAGGGAAAATATAATGTATATGCATACTGAACTTTTAAAATAACTAAAATTTTTTATTAAATTATATTATACAACATAAATTTATAGGGACAATATTGATGATTAAAATAAATCATTAGAGAATATGGGAGATACCATTATTTAAAAACTTCTTTAATAACTATTTTTTGTTGTTCCTGGTAATATTGGATCCTCCCTAAGCAGTGGCAGTCTCTTTTAAACTTATAAAGTTGTCAATAGTCTTAGAAGTTAGGAATATCTGTGTTTAAGAACTTGAAAACTAATTTCATATCTTTTTTAAAGAGATCTATGTCAGCTCTCATTTTTTTGTAAAATCCAAAGCATAAATAATATTTAAGTCATTATTTGAATCTGTAACAAGCCATGATATCTCATTCAATTTCTAACTAATGTATCATTCAAGATTCAGCAAAAATCAAAATTTATAGTACAAAATGTTCATATTGGCACAGAATTTAAGGATAGACTCTCACTCAAATCAATTGCCAAATTTTGTAAACAGATTGAAGCTTTTACTCATAAATTTGTTTAATCCTTGTAAAATACATTTGTTGGTGAACTTACTCATTTGACTTTGAATATACAATTATTGCTAATGTTCCAGGGTATATGTGTAATTATATATATATATATATATATATAACTGAGAATGCTAAATATTTAGATATTACAGAAACCAAACATGTTCAGGTTTCTCAAAAAAAGTCCAGAGTATATGGATAGAAAGAGATCTCAGACTAATAGCCCTTGCTGTTCTTTCAGAAAAGAGAAGTTGAGTTCTCAGCACTCACATTGGGAAGTTCATATTACTCAAGAATATCTATCCCTTTTGTCTTCTATGTGCTCCTTTGCCCATATGCAACACACACACACACACACACACACACACACACACACACACACACACTGCAGAAATAAAAATCAAATAAACCTCAAGAGTTTTGACTGTATAAAATAAACGTTTTGATAATTATTGCTGTATGAGATTCTTAAAGGAACGGTATCTATAGAACATTAGTAAAATTTGACATAAAAAAAAACACCACATAGCCTATTGTCTTTAAGTACATGCATTTGCTGAATTGGAAGTGGACAAGCAAAACCTCAGAAATAGAGACATATTGAAATATTTATGTTCTAAAATCATTGAGATTTTTGCTAAGGATAGATCTGAAGGAACAATCACAGGATTAATACATTAATAATACTAATTTGCAATCTTTTTATCAAAAGAGGAAGATAAAGCAAAGGGAAGGTAAGCAAACATAATGAAATAACATATTTTTAAATTATAAGTGGACTAACAAGAAACCAAAAATATATTAAAACAAATAAGTTACAAGTCTGTATCACTATGGATAAAAGGGACCCCAACCTAACATAATTCTGTGAAGAGAAAAACTCTAAATTATAGACGCATAAAAGGGAGATTTTTATAAAAAATTATTATGACAAATCATTAATAGACAATCAGGAAAGCCATAGTTAATGGAAGAATATCACAAATTCTTTTATGAGATAGATTCTGAATTCAAATACAAATTAGTGTAACTGCACAAACATAAGAAAGAATAAATCAATCAGCAAAACTGTATGTGAGATACTGGCAGAATTTTACAACCTTCAGTTGACTGGGATTATGATAGTCTCTAATATTTGCTCAGGTGGATTAGTGAATTTTGCTTCTAAAAATATTTAAAATTTTAGCAACTATAAAAAGAAAAGCTTTGAGAGCGGGCCAAGATGGCGGCGACCTACACTGACGCATTTTGAACAGGGGGGGGGGGAATAGCCATAAAAAACACAGAGTTATTGGGCACTGTGCAAAAACCGGAGGGGCTAGACCCCCCCCCCCGGAACACTCACAGCTCCCAAGGGACTGTTAAAAGTCCCAGGGCAAGGCTCTCCCCATCTCTCACAGACACGGAAGCCACTAAACCCAGGATTCGGGAACTCCCATTTGGAGAGGCACCTGGTAAGATCGATCCCAACTTACAGCAGGCAGAATCAGGGTCCATTTGGCCATAGATCGCTGGCCTATTGGGCTCCCCACACATCAGGTTGAACTTATACCCGCTTAAAAAACTTTGCGAGATAGTGGAAGGCTTAGCAAGGAACAAACAGGGGGCTCAGCGGGTGGTCCGCAGTCGCTCGTGAAGCGGAGGGCGGGAGGTTCCAAGAGAGCGCAGGAAGCTGGGAACACAAAGGCAGGCGGGAGGGGCCGAATCCTGCGCACTTACGCTAGCGCAGCTGGGGAGGGAGCACGGCTGGCAGGGCCAAATCCCCGCAAACCCACGGCAGGTCATCTGGGGAAAGAGACAGGCGTGGGTGGGGCCAGGGACCCCTGCACCCACAGCTGAGCTGCTGGGACAAGAGGATCACTCAGGCAGCCGGAGGAGTGGAGCCAGACCCTGTCAGCCTCCGGGATGACAAACAAAGCCCACAGAATCTGTGCCTGGGCAAACAGGCTCATACCATCAGAACCATTACAGGCTGATAACTCAGAGTGCAACATAGGGAAGTCTGAATTGGGAGCAGTGAAACAATCCTGGTCCATTACTCACAACCTGGGAAAAGGCTGCACCAGCTCACAGTGCCTCAGGCAATTAAAACCACAGTGACCTTGAAATCCCTCTGCAAGCAAGGACAGATAGCCAAGTAACTAGTCCCCTGCACCAAATCATCCACTGTAGTTCCAAGCACAGAAAACAGACAGCTAAACGCATCCAATGGTGAAAGTTCAAAAAAAAAAAAAAGAGAAATAAAGGAAATATGACTTCAACAACGCAGAATCATCCTAGCTCATCCAATTCAGATGACCACACACCAACAGAAACACATGAAAACATTGACAATTCTGCATTATGGAAAGTGATAGAGTCCCTGCAAGAAGAACTTAAATCTATGAAGGAATTCAAAGAAGCCACAATTCTACAAATCAAAACAAGGAACAACACCATTAAAGAGCTCCAAGCCAAGGTGACAGAGCTTGAACAGGAAAAGGAAAAAGCCATGAAAGATTTTCATACAAAAACAAGCAAGCTGGAGAAGGAAATGTACAAAACGAACAAAACCATACAAGACATGAAAATAGAAATAGAAACATAAAGAAAACACAGTCAGAGTTAAAAGAGGAAGTGGAAAACCAAGGGAAGAGAACAAGAACTACAGATGTGAGTGTCAACAATAGGATGCAAGAGATGGAAGACAGGATCTCAGGCATGGAAGATTCAGTGGAAAAAATCAGTACAACATCCAAAGAAAATGAGAAGGCTAAAAAATCTCTCACCCACAACATCCAAGAAATCAAGGACTCAATGAAAAGACGGAACCTAAGAATTATAGGTATAGAGGAAAGAGAGGACTCCCGACTCCAAGGTCCAGGAAATATCTTCAACAAAAATCATAGAGGAAAACTTCCCAAACCTGAAAAAAGAGATGCCAATAAAAATCCTAGAGGCTTACAGAACACCAAACAGATTAGACCAGAAAAGAAACTCCTCTCGCCACATAATAATTGAAACTCCAAATGTACAGAACAAAGAAAGAATATTAAAAGCTGTAAGAGAAAATGGTCAAGTCACATACAATGGCAGACCCATCAGAATTACACCTGACTTCTCCCCAGAAACGGTAAAAGCTAGAAGGGCCTGGTCAGATATACTACAAGTCCTGAGAGATCATAGCTGCCCAGCCAGACTACTTTACTGAGCAAAACTCTCTATCAACATAGATGGAGAAAACAAGATATTCCATGACAAAATCAAATTTAAACAATATCTACCCACAAACCCAGCCCTACAGAAAATCCTAGAAGGAAAATCCCAACCCAGAGAAGAAAACTCCACTCAAGAAAACAAAGGGAATAGAAAACCCCTCAGCAACTAAACCAAAAGGGGCACAGGACCACCACCTATACCAAACTAATGGGAAATAACAACCCCAGGTCACTAATATCCATCAACATCAATGGACTCAACTCCCCAATAAAAAGACATAGGTTTAAAGAGTGGATCCGAAAGCAAGACCCTTCCTTATGCTGTATACAAGAGACACATCTAACTATGAAAGATAGACACTGCCTCAGAGTAAAGGGCTGGGAAAAGGTTTTCC
>CAJQZJ010000315.1:3724389-3791288 GCA_907164525.1 Lophiomys imhausi | reverse complement strand
ACCACCGCCTATACCAAACTAATGGGAAATAACAACCCCAGGTCACTAATATCCATCAACATCAATGGACTCAACTCCCCAATAAAAAGACATAGGTTTAAAGAGTGGATCCGAAAGCAAGACCCTTCCTTATGCTGTATACAAGAGACACATCTAACTATGAAAGACAGACACTGCCTCAGAGTAAAGGGCTGGGAAAAGGTTTTCCAAGCAAATGGACCCAGGAAGCAAGCTGGAGTAGCCATCCTAATATCAAACAAAACAGACTTCCAACTGAAGTTAATGAAGAAAGACAAAGAAGGGCACTATATACTCACTAAAGGGAATATTCATCAAGAGGAAATCTCAATACTGAACATCTATGCCCCAAATACAAAGGCACCTACTTTTGTAAAATTAACGCTTCTAAAATTCAAAGCGCACGTCGATCACAACACATTAGTAGTGGGAGACTTCAACACCCCACTCACAACAAAGGACAGATCATCAAGACAGAAGACAAACAGAGAACTATTGAGTCTAACAGAGATCATGAAACAAATGGACCTAACAGATATCTACAGAACGTTTCACCCAAACACAAAGGAATACACCTTTTTCTCAGCACCCCACGGAACCTTCTCCAAAATCGACCACATAATTGGTCACAAGGATAGTCTCAATAGATACAAGAAAATTGAAATAACACCTTGTATCTTATCAGACCACCACGGAATAAAGGTGGTCTTCAACAGCAAAAGAATCAACAGAAAGCCTACACACACATGGAAATTGAACAGCTCCTTACTGGATGACCACTGGGTCAGGGAAGAAATAAAGAACGAAATCAAAGACTTCTTAAAATCCAACGACAATGAAGACACAACATACCCAAACCTATGGGATACATTGAAATCTGTGCTACGAGGAAAGTTCATAGCACTAAGTGCTTTCAAAAAGAAAATTGTGACAGCTCATATAAGTGAACTAACAGCTAAGCTGGGTGAATTGGAAAAAAAAGAAACAAACACTCCCAAGAAGAGCAGAAGACAGGAAATCATCAAACTTAGAGCTGAAATCAACAACTTAGAATCAAAAAGAACTATACAAAGAATCAATGAAACCAAGAGTTGATTCTTTGAGAAAATCAACATAATAGACAGACCCCTAGCCAAATTAACTAAAAGGCAAAGGGAAAGAACACAAATCAACAAAATCAGAAATGAAAAGGGAGAAATAACAACAGACATTGAGGAGATCCAGAAAATATTCGGGCATTACTTTAAAAATCTATATTCCACTAAATTTGAAAACCTAAGCGAAATGGACAATTTCCTCGATAAATTCCACCTACCAAAACTAAATCAAAATCAGATTAACAGCTTAAACAGCCCAATAAAACCTAAGGAAATAGAAACAGTCATTAATAATCTCCCAACCAAAAAAAGCCCAGGGATAAATGGCTTTAGCATGGAATTCTACCGGACCTTCAAAGAGGAACTAACACCATTACTTTTCATACTCTTCCACCACATAGAAACAGAAAGATCACTGCCAAACTCATTCTATGAGGCCACTGTCATTCTGATTCCTAAACCACACAAAGACCAAACAAAGAAAGAGAACTTCAGACCAATCTCCCTCATCAACATAGATGCAAAAATACTTAATAAAATACTACTAAACCGAATTCAAGAACACATCAAAAGTATCATACACCATGATCAAGTAGGCTTCATCCCTGGAATGCAGGGATGGTTCAATATACGAAAGTCTATCAATGTAATTCACCACATAAACAAGGTGAAAGAAAAAAACCACATGATAATCTCGCTAGATGCAGAAAAAGCATTTGACAAAATCCAACAACCCTTCATGCTAAAAGTTCTGGAGAGAACGGGCATACAAGGACCATACCTAGAAATAATAAAGGCAATATACAGCAAGCCAGTAGCCAACATCAAATTAAATGGAGAGAAGCTTGAAGCATTTCCTCTAAACTCAGGGACAAGACAAGGATGTCCACTTTCACCATATCTCTTCAATATAGTACTTGAAGTCCTTGCTAGAGCAATAAGACAACTAAAGGAGATCAAAGGAATAAAAATTGGAAATGAAGAAGTCAAATTATCCCTATTCGCAGATGATATGTTAGTATACATAAGCGACCCCAAAAACTCCACAAAAGAACTCTTAAAGCTGATAAACAACTTCAGCAAGGTTAACTCAAAAAAATCAGAAGCCCTTCTGTATACAACAAACAAATATACCGAGAAAGAAATACTGGAAACAACCCCCTTCACAATAGCCACAAACAACATAAAATACCTGAGGGTAACTCTAACCAAGCATGTGAAGGACCTATATAACAAGAACTTCAAGCCCCTGAAGAAAGAAATGGAAGAGGCCTTTAGAAGATGGAAAGATCTCCCATGCTCATGGATAGGTAAGATCAACATAATAAAAATGGTTATCCTACCAAAAGCAATATATAGATTTAATGCAATTCCTATCAAAATACCAACACGATTCTTTATAGACCTGGAAAAAGCTATTCTCAACTTCACATGGAACAACAAAAAGCCCAGAATAGCTAAATCAATCCTATACAATGAAAAATCATCTGGAGGTATCACCATCCCAGATTTCAAGCTGTACTACAGAGCAACAGTAATAAAAACAGCATGGTACTGGTATAGAAACAGACCAGTGGATCAATGGAATCGAATTGAAGACCCAAACATGGATCCACACACCTATGGCCAACTAATCTTTGACAAAGAAGCCAAAAACGCACAATGGAAGAAGGACAGCAACTTCAACAAATGGTGCTGGTCCAACTGGATGTCCACTTGCAAAAGAATGAAATTAGACCCATACCTATCACCTTGTACCAAACTTAATTCCAAGTGGATCAAAACCCTTAACATAAGGCCAGCCACACTAAAGATATTAGAAGAAAAATTAGGGGAAACCCTCGAACTCGTTGGCACAGGTGACTACTTCCTGAACAGAACACCAACAGCTCAGGACCTGAGATCAACAATCAACAAATGGGACCTCATGAAACTGAAAAGCTTCTGTAAAGCAAAGGACACTATCATTCGAACAAAATGGCAACCAACAGACTGGGAGAAAATCTTCACCAACCCCACATCTGATAGAGGGCTATTATCTAAAATCTACAAAGAACTCAAGAAACTAAATGCCAAGAAACCAAATAATCCAATCAAAAAATGGGAGATGGAGCTAAATAGAGAATTCACAAAGGAGGAATCCCTAAGGGCTGAGAGACACCTGAAGAAATGTTCAACATCCTTAATCATCAGAGAAATGCAACTCAAGACGACCCTGAGATTCCACCTAACACCTGTTAGAATGGCTAAGATAAAGAGCTCAAATGATAGCGCATGCTGGCGAGGGTGTGGAGAAAGGGGAACCCTACTCCATTGCTGGTGGGAGTGCAGACTTGTGCAACCACTATGGAGGTCTGTCTGGCGATATCTTAGAAATCTAGGAATAACATTGCCTCAGGACCCAGCCATACCACTTCTGGGTATACACCCAAAGGACCTCTCAGGGAGACATAGGGAAGTCTCCTCATCTATGTTCATAGCAGCCTTATTTGTAATAGCTAGAAATTGGAAACAACCCAGATGTCACTCAACTGAAGAATGGATTAAAAAATAGTGGTACATCTATACAATGGAATATTACTCAGCTATCAGAAACAATAAAATCATGTAATTTGCAACCAAATGGATGGATCTAGAGGAGCTCATCCTGAGTGAGCTAACCCAGTCTCAGAAGGATTCACATAGCATCTATTCACTTATAGTAGGATTTTAACTATATCGTACAGGATATCTGTACTACAACCAACCCACCAAAAGGAACAAGGACATAATTTTTTTTTATCTTTTTCTTTTTCCTTCTTTTTTTTCTTTTTTCTTTTTCCTTTTCCCTTCTCTTTTTCCTCTCTTTCTTTGTTGATATTCTTTGTTTTTGTGGGTTTGTGTGTTTGTTGGTCATTTTTTTAGTATTCCCCCAGTAGCAATGAGACACCATTCACTGGCAGTACTGCCTCGTAGGCCCCCGGTGAATGAAGTGGCTCTTGGCCCTCATATGACTCCTGATCTGTGGTGAGAGACTATTAGGCAGGGACACTCCACCCCAGAGGAACAAGACGGAAGGGTCAGGGGGTAGAGCATGGGAGGGTGGGGCTGGGAAGCGGGAAAAGAGGACAATATGATAAGGATGTAACCTGAAGGAACAAACAAATAAATTTATTAATTAAAAAAAAAAAACGGCAGGTGGCAGGGCTGAAACACTGTGAATGGAATAGAGGATACAGCCATTCGGCCT
Organism: Lophiomys imhausi; assembly: GCA_907164525.1. Lineage (NCBI taxonomy): Eukaryota > Metazoa > Chordata > Mammalia > Rodentia > Muridae > Lophiomys > Lophiomys imhausi. The sequence goes on along the minus strand of CAJQZJ010000315.1, from coordinate 3,786,944 downwards.
GGTTTTGCAGAGCTCCAGGTGTAGAGAAGACGTGGAGCTAACGTAAAAAACAAGAGAATTGTGTTATTGGCCCATGCCTTTGACTTCAGCGGAGACAGGGGAGGGGGGGGAGCACCATAGAGTTGGTGGTCTTATGTATTCTGGAGTCATACGGAGTGGGGTGGTAAGGGTGCATACTCTTGGTCCCACCATTCAAGAAGAGTACACCCTTGGTCCCAGCTCCCAGCACACTGGAGACAGAAACGGGCTGATCCCGGAGCTCAGCATCAGCCTGATGCTGGGCAAACTCTAAATAGAGAAAGACTTCGATCCAGGAGTGGTGGAACACATCTTTGATCCCTTCAGATGGGAAACACAGGTCCCTGATCCCAATAATTAGAGTTCAGAGACACACACATGGGATTTGGAGGGACCTAGGTTTGGAGGCTACTTACAAAAGGCCTTCTCGATGCAGGCAGATTGTCCTTTGGGATCTCAAAATATATACACTAGAGCTGGTTTAGCTCCAAGGTGACAGAATGATTTCTTCTTTAACCTGGATTGAAAGATAACTCTTTGTATGTTGTCAGAAGGCCAAATTTGCTACAGGAGAAACACTACCTAGCCCCCTCACCCGCCCCCCAAAAAAAGAGGGTAATTGTCCTAGGGTTGGGATTGGGGCAGGGCTCTGTTCTTATCGTTCCAGGAGAATCGAAGCGTCCATTAGGGGAGCCCGGGGACGGCTGGACAGCGGAATCCTCAGCAGAGAGCAGAATCAGGCACCAAGGAGGACGAGTGACCCAATTGATTCTGCCTGGCAGACTTCCTCAATAGCTGTCTCCATCGGGGGCCTGCAACCACCACAGCAATCCAGTGTCACTGGGACCGCTCAGCTCTACACAATGCCCCGGCAGGAACCTCAGTGAAGCCTGCAAGATCAGCTTCTGCCTACAAACCCCTTAGGTCATCTAAACAGCTGAGAACAGAAGGACTGAACATAAAAGTATTGTACTAACATTTTAAACCATTCTTTCCATTTGGGTTCGGGCCCCAAACAGGTTTACAACGACCCAAATCAGCAGGAAGTCACTTTAAGAGAGCGACATCCCATGCCCAGTGGATGGGGAAGGTGTTTCTCTGCCCTTCTTTTAGGTTATTTGAAGGATAACTGAAAACTCTGATATGTAGTGGAAGAGACTACAAGCTGATAAATGGTCCTGTCTTAATGGGTTTTGGAGGTTAGCCCCAGGGAATTCCTACTTTTCCTTTTCTGTATCCTTCTTCCTCACCTATGTAGGAGTGCATGGGCTTGAGAAAAATGAGATATAGACATAGCACAGGAAGGTCCAAGAAGAAGGGGCAGATTATTGAATATGCCCTTATACCTTTGTATATTGATACAAAATTAGTAGTTTATTTGGCTAAAGTGGTATTGACCATTGTTTATTGTGCAAAAATAAGATTGTATTGGATTACATCGGTATTGATCTTTGTATATTGATACAAAATTAAGATTATAGTTGGCCACAATGGTATTGACCCTTGCATATGGACGTAATATTAAGATTATATTGGGCTACATAGGCATTGATCTTGGTATATTGATACATAATTAAGAGTATATTTAACCACAATTGAATAGATCTTTGTATATTGATACAAATTTAAAGGTAACGCTTCCTAATGGTATCATACCTAGAGATACTTAAAATAAAATGTGAAGCTCTGACCTCTTGATACCAACCGTCTAAAACGGTCTAGGATTGTTAAAACAAACTCCTAGTCATGCAAACATGTCACTTTGTTAGCTACTATGACAGTCTATCACAGATATTCTCTAAACTACCCAGTAATCAAGTTGCTAAGAGACAAGCAACATTAGCTTATCTAAATACAAGAGATGGAGAGGGCATCTTCAAAAACCCCAAGAGATCTGCAGAATATGGCATTCAAAGATGTTATCTTAAATCAAGATTTTTTTTGATATCGAGACATATCAGCGCCTGACAGCACCCCCTATTCTACTCCAAGTAGAAGATAAGCATCGAAGAACCTCCACTGTAACATGGTTGAATTAGTGGCAAGCCTTTCTCTTGGCATGAAAAAACCCCTTGCACCAACTGCAGACAGACTGCTGTCCAAAAAGGACAAAACTTGGTAGCGGGGAAGTCGACAGCCTAACTCTGCCAAGACAGGGTAGGTAAGTCCTTCATAATCCCTGCTCTACAACAAATGTCTGTCAGAGACACAGGACCCAAAGGCTGGAGACTGATGCTAGGATGTATGGAGAGAAAATGGGAACTGTCCAGGCAGTCATTGGTACGTTCTTTATTAGTTTTGGAAGCTGCAGGCCCTGTACTTCCTATATAAGCAAATATATTTATCCCTCTCAGGTCTCTGAGGTGGTTGAAGAATAGACAGCTAGAGTCTCATAGTTAAATTTTGAATTGTTTAGCAATCAAGAGGGTGTTATAGATGTAAGAAGATACTCTTAAAAGTGTGTTGCAAGTTAGTATGAATGTTGAGTCACATATAGACCTTTAAACTCATGGAGTTGGTTAGATAGTAGAATGTTAAAGTCAGGGTCCAAATATGTATAAACTGGACATTGGGAAGGTATACTGGGCCATTTAACTCTCATAAATGTGGCATATTTATATCTATTGTTTTGTATAATACTTACTGTTATAAGAGAAGGAACCATCTGTTGGACTGAAAGGGGAAACTTCTGGGGGGAAGGGGGTGGAAGGGCGGGATAGGAAGGGGGAATAGGGAGGGGTTTGTTACTGAGATGTAACTTGAAGAAAAAAAATAAAGTATTTAAAAAAAAAAGCTTTGATATTTCAGATGCCAGCATTTTAATGGACCTAATTCAGACAAAAACTATTAAATGTAAAGTTAAAATCACTATAAACAAAGGAGAAATTTCATGCTATAACATAGATCCTAAAGATATTTGATGGATTATATTAATTTCCATTATAATTTAGCAGTTATAATACAAAAATAGAAAATATAACTTTTAAGCCTTTACTTAATTTTGTGTCAAAATTTCTGTTATATGTTGCCAGAAATAAAAATTAACAGCCCAATACACATTTAAATAATTGTCAAAATATTTACACTCAGAATTACTAAGGTTCATTTGATTTTTATATCTGTGATATGTGTGTGCACATCAAGGACAAAGGAATGGACTTTTCTTGAGTGGGATTTACAGGCAGTGGGAAACTCCCAATATGGATGCTGAGAACCCAATTCCTCTGAAAGAGCAGTGTGAGCTCTTAGTCTGGGCCAACTCTCCATCTCATATACACTGAACATATATTGAGAATCCTGAAGGTCTTTGGTTTCTGTAATCTATAAATATTTAACACTCTCAATTTTCTTAGAAAAACAAAAACTATACTCAGAAGGTTTACTACATACTTCATGTGAAAACAGCAAGCTTATCGATGCTAGCATGAACATTGTAAAATAATTAATTTTCAAAAGAAACAAAATTAAAATGTACTAACTTTCATTCATAAATTTAATTAATTATAAATGGAATCTCTTATCTGGTGCCACGATCCCACTCAGTATCACATATCCTGAACAACACTCAAAAATCAATGGTATTGAGGATACACTATATCTAAAATACTGTAAACAAACAAAACCTCCATGTGAACAAAACAGAGAAATGGAACAAACAACCAAGTACTCTCCTAAAATGAAGCAGAATTTGTATTTTTCCCCCGCAGAGAAGCAAAAAACTTAACGATATATCATCATCATAACAGAGCTACAGAGATACACAAAAGAAACCAAAAATAATTCTTAAAATCACATGAAGAACTCCATGCCTATCAGTAATAGCCTTTAATATAAGTGCACTGAACTCTCTAACTAAAGAGAAAACTGGAGAAATGGAATAAAAAGCAATCAAAACTGAACTATGTGCTCTCTGCCTGGCACTCACTTTACTGGAAAACACCAAATACCCTGAGCTTCTGGTTTGAAAACATTCACTATACAAAGGGAATCCAGAAGTGAGGAGAAGTTTCTTTATGGATATCAGACAAAGCAAACTTTAAATCAAAATGTGTAAGAGACTGTTTCAAGTGACAAAAGTGTCACACGACAGGGTACCTATGTTGTTGAAAGTATACATAATATGAAACAGCGTAATGATATGGAACAAATGCTATGAGATAAGAAGTGAAGATAGTCTATAATATGATAATTGGTGAATCATGTTGTCCATTATTCCTAAAAGAGAGGTTATTTGATAATGTCTACAAACTAATACCTGAATTGAACCACATGGTATAGAACTCTATGGTGTAGAATGATCTAACATTAATTTACAGTATACCTCTGGGGTAGAAGTCAGGCCTCATTAGTGAATTACTAGGCAGTTCAGTTTAACACCTGGCAGCACATAAGGAGGAGCTTGGCTCCCTTTGAACTTGCTGAGATGGACAGAGCCCAAAGGCCATAGCTTTGTGAGAAACACAAATTGCCCTGTTGAAGGGGTATGGTTAAGAAACTCCACAAACTACAGATGAAGTCGAGTGCCATGAGAAACTACTGGACCACTAGGTATTGCAAGAAATCTTGTCCACCCTTGCGACCACCAAGGATCACTAGATGATGCAATATATAAGCCAGAGAGCTCCACACAACTTTCTCTTCCCCCTGCCCTCAGGGACTAAGAAGACACGCTGGAGAAGTGCACAGCAAGGTATGCCATTAACAGAATGTAGGCTGCAATAGCCTGAGGCACATCCTGAAGAACAGCCTAAAATGGCTGGCAGAAAGGCTCGGCATAAAACCTGCTGAGACAGAGAGTTCTTTAATAAGTGGACATTAAAAGCATCCATCTAGTGGCTCCAGAGCTCCGGAAGAGTGAGTGAGGCAAGCAGAGTTCAGAAGATGCCTGGAGAGGCTTCTGGCCATGAGGTATGCATGGGCAATGGAGAACGTGGAGGCGAGTCTCAGCTGATGGAGGAAGCTGCCCTCAGTTTGGCAGTTGGAAAGAGATTAACTTTATAAACTGGCCACAATTTAGCAGTTGAAATAAAATGGTCATATGAACTGGCAAATTTAGACCCAACAGACACTAATCTTAAAAGGAACTGCCTACTGGGACTGCAGTATCCAGAACTGCCATAAAACCAAGTCATCCTGCAAGGACTTATGCTAGGAAGATTAATATCCTTTTAAGAAAGTTAAAATAGGGTTTGTTAGGTGTTCTTAGATAGCTATTAGGGTGTTCTTGATTATAGGTTTTAGGTTATAGGATTTAGGTATTTTGTAGGTATTTGTTAAGTACTAATAAATATGTTTTAAACAAAAAATATTCTGTTACGTATCTCTTCCTATAATGCAAGAATACACATCTCCTTTGCACATGGAACATATGTTAAGCCACAAATCAAGTGTCATTTTGAAAAAAGAAAGTGTATCATCTCCAATCAAAATGGGATAAAATAGATATACAATATAATACAAATAGATATTAAATAATATGTTCCTAAATGACTGCTGGGCATCTGGAGAAATGAATAAAAACTACAAAATTCACTGAGACATGTAAGCTTCTGGGAAATATACCAAATCTGTTAATAAAAGTATACAAAAGTACAAAGATCTTAAATAAGAAACTTTATAATATACCTCTGAATATGAAAAATTAAAAAAGAATGAATTGTTCCCAAAATTAGTAAAAACAAACAATAGTCAAATAAATAAAATCATAAATAAGTAAAATGAAAACCAAAATGGAATTGGTAATAAAATTTACAGTCTTCACAGGAATGAGAAAAAAGAATAAACTAGAAAATACTTGAAAACCTGTACAAAATTAACACATTATTTATTTATTTATTTATTTTTAAAAATAATTTATTTTTTATTTCTTCAAGTTACATCTCAATCACAATCCCCTCCCTCCTCCCCCCTCCAGTCCCCCCCTCCCCCCCCCCCCCCCCTAACCCCCCATCCCTCTTTTTTTTTTTTTTTTTTAGTTTAAGGTATTTCTTTTTCCCCCCAACAGCTCTCGTTTTCAGTCCAACAAATGGTTCTTTTTCTTATAACTATAAATACAATACAAAACAACAGAAATAAATAGGCCACAATTATGAGAGTTATATGGTTTAGCATACATTCCCCATGTCCAGTCCACATGTATTTGACACCTGACTTTAACATTCTACTATCTAATTTTAAATACATCCAATATACCAAAATGGAATTAAGAAAACATAAAAAGTCTAACAGACTGATGTGGTTAAAGTAGCAAATTAAAAGTTTCTCATATAAAAGAATTCTAGGATGTGATTGTTTTACTGGAAAAGATTTAAAGGAAATCTTATACCAGCAAATCTTAAACTGTCTCAAAATGTTGAAGGATTTAGAAATCTCACAACTGTTCATTAGGTCAATGTTACTTTGATTGATAGTATAAAAAACCACCAACTTATCTTTATCTGAAATGAGCACAGATGCATATTTTTCAAATAAATGACAGGATATAGAAGGTAGCAGCATATCAAATGCTACTCAGTACAATGAAGTGGCATCTATCTCAGGGATGCAAGGATGGCTCAACATAAGCAATTCTGTAAATGAGGCATGGGATTTCAACAACACAAGGCAAAAATATATATGATCATATCAATAGATGTAGGCAAAGTATTTATAAGATTATAACAATTCTTCAGTATAAAAAAATAGAAGGGAAATGTTTCAAAAATACTAAAAGCTTTTTATAAAAGAAAATCATAGCTAACATCAAGCAGAATGGAGGAAAGCTAAATATTTGTCCTAAATAAGGACCAGGATGGAATTAAACCCATTTGCTACTGGTATTTGATCCACTTTAGGAAGGCCTAGTAAGAGAAAGGAGTAAACTACATACAAACGGAGATTATAATGCTCATGTTTTCAGATGACATGCCTTCATATATGGGGAATTAGCATCCTGTCATTAATATGTTAGAGCTTAACAAATGTATTCAGCCATGTTGCAGGATGCAAAGTAAGCATATGCAGGCAGTATTTTAATACTTCAATACTGTCCTTGTTGAAAAATAATGGAATCTTTGTTCCAGTAACTAGGAGAAAATACTAGGGATATATCTAGCCAACAAAATTGAAAATATCTACAATGAAACAAGACTCAAGAAATGAGGGCACGAAGATGAAAAGATACTGCATGTACATGTATTAGAAAATTTACTACAGCTAAAATGACCATATTAAGAATGGTCATAGAAATAAGAATGCTATCTTCTATAAAATGCTTATAAGCATGCTATATAATGCTTCTATAACATATAAATAAGAATACCATCTCCTTGTATGGTAGTTTGGTACTCAACATGCTCAGAGGTACCTAATGTTTGATACAGAAATTGTGCTTAGCATCTTACATAGAATAACAAACCATGCCGACACTTAAACTAATACAATCATTCCATATGACTAATTCAGCACTACATGTAACAGTTGCATACAGTGTGAAACTGGTGTTATTTCAATCAAAATCTATGAAGATGTCTAAGCCAATCTTGGTGATATGCACATTTGAAACAACAAACTTGTTAACACGGATATTTATTAATAACAATAAACTGTTATATTAGGCCAGCAGAATAGCTGCCAGGGCTTGGTGGGAGACTGGGAGGCCTGACTCCCTTAGCTGAAAGTCTCTGGCTGAAGACCTGTAGGCCTGGAGGGGCAGGCATTAGGGTTTGGCAGAGGCCAGCAGGCCAGGCTTGCCTTAGCTGGGGGCCTGAAACCCATGGAGGTCTTTTTCACATTGATTAAACACACCAAGACTCTTTAATGTTTCAGTGATTAGGCCTTAGCTGGGTAGACTCTCAGCTAACTAACCTACATTAAGGTGACCACCTAATCCCAAGCAGACATGTGGGATGGACCTCACCCCAGAGGTCCTGCTGCTTCCAAGTCCTAGCAGGGAGAGAACTTCCTTTGTTATTTTCTGAGAATTGCTTAGTTAGTCCCATCTTCTGTTTCTCTCTTTGCCCAGCTAAATGACCATCAGTGACTTTTATTATCCAGTTAGAGAATGCCTCAGAGAAGATGATATAAGACCTTTCTCTAACACACATTATACAATACAATATTACAACTCAGAATTATATACCTAAATAATTCCAGGCACACTAAATTTTTCCATGGATTGAAAAAAAATCTCAAAATATTTGTATGATTAATAGTATCAGAGATTAGGCAGACATAGCTAAGGTCACATTTAATAATTTAATTAATAATAAAGTCACATTTCTTTCAATACATTAAATTTTATAATTTCTTATAAGCATTCATTTTAATCAACTGGATTTACTTACACATTTAAAATAAAGAAAATATTATACTTATTTAACAAAAATTAAGAGTTTAAATACTACATTTTATAAACATTGTTATACATAATGACCTGATTTGAACATTTTTCTTTTGCAAGGGCAACAAAAAATACTTCAGAGACATTTGTCAGTCATACAAATGTAAAAATGGATGCTTGAATGCTTAATGAATATGATTTAAAATGGGTGTCAGTGTTGAAGCAGACAGAATATATCATATTACTTTCAATGGACTTAAAACCATAGCCACAGAATAGTACTTTTAATAGGAAATTTGAAATCAGATACCTTTAAGGCCATTTAACTTTTTACACACAAGGATTGCCTGTGATCTTCACAAATGATTGTTGGATTACTTTCTCAATTTAACTTAAAACTTGTTATTTTCAAGACAATTAATTAATTATAGGAAGATCATTGTCTTCAAAGTTTAACACAGAAAGACTTTCTACCTTGTGTTTGAATAATATAGGGAATGTTATTAAATTAAACCTGCATCACCCTCAAGCCACTATTACCATTGTATGCTCTCTCACAATTTATCAATTTAATAATCAAAACTGATTAGTTTCACATTAATGTTTATTTTCCACACACATAATTACCCGTGTATTCTCAATGTTGAGGCAGATTAAAGATTGTGTCATAATTTCAGAATAGTGTGCTTTCTTATTAGAATGTTGTTCTGCTCTCTTTTCACATCTGCTTCCATCTCCTTTGTGATAGCACATTCTTCTGCACTCATTTAATACATTTGACTGCTTAGCTTTCTCTTTCTTGTTGTCTCATTTTAAAGTTCCTAACTTACGTGTGCATGGTAAATATGCAAACCATGTTCATTAAATTTCTATGAGCCATCTGTGCAGTAAAGTACATTAGCCATATGGCATTATATTGGTTTCAGAGTTTATCTGAAAAGTTTCTGGCCATTGAGCATTTGTTAACATTTGATTGTAAAATATTCAGAACAGACATCATTTCCTTTGTGTATTTATCTTCCAACAAGAACATGGTATAAATAGATGGCTGTTGGTCTCTTAGAGACTGACTACATGGTCCTTTATTTTTCCTTAGTTTTGGTATACTATATTCTCTAAAATCACAATATTATGTATAGTAATTCTAGTATGAACTAGGAAGTTGTTAAAGTATGTTTTTGTTTTGGTACGCATGAGTTTAACTGTGTCAAGTTTATCATTAGTGCTACTGTCTAGACAAACCTTAACAGTACATACCTTTACAGTAAGCCTTAAGGTACATAAAAATACCTTTAAACTCACCGAACAATGCATAATTTGTCTAGTCTTTCCTTTTGTGACTATACATTTACTTTATATATATTACATATATAGTATACACTTTCTGTAGAAAATAAAGAAAAGAAATGGGAGCTGGGATTCAGGTAGTTTTAGTATGGTAATGGTCATAGCATTACTCTACACAATAGCTAAAAGATAACTAAATGTTAACCAACAGATGAAGGGACAAACAAGATGTAATTTATAACAATCGAATAGAATGTATCTGCGAGGTAGTAGCAAATTCTGCCACATCCTACAATAGAAAGATTGGAAGACCCTCTACTTAATGAAATGTACTAAATACAAAAGGAGAGATATTGTAGGACTGGATGTGCTTATGTTAGGTACATAGGTAATCAGATTTCATAGAGAAATTAATTTCAGTTATGGTTTCCCAAAGTGGAGGTGGGAAAATTTGAAAATGATGGTTAACCCAGTAAATAATTTGAATTAATTAATAAAAAGTGAAGAGAGATGTGGTGGATGCCTATAATGTTTATATAAAAATATGAGATTACTTAATGATTGAAATGGTATTTGTTATGTTAAGTATACTTCAGAATGTTATAAAAATCTAAGAAATGAAACTATAAATGACCTAACAAGTCACTAATTAAATTAAATAATGGACTCTCATTTTAGTTAAAAATTTATATCTAGTAATATTTCCCACCTAACTTCCTAAATTTTGCTGTCCTTTTTATAGTGAAATTAAATAAATATATTTCACTAACCCCATGCCTGTTATGTAGCAGATTAATGCCTTTATTATTTGAGGGAGGCTTTATAAGAAACAGGACCTCTGCAGGGAGGTGAAACAACAGGGTGTTCTAAAGTGAGGTGAATTATTCAATCCTTCATGGAAACTCATTAAGCCTATGAAGTCCCTGAAGGTGACCAGATTCACCAGGACTTCCCGCCCCCCCCCCCCCATGCGTGTATATATATATATATTTGCCTATATGTATATATGCAATAAGGACTTCTGAGTGATTCTCAGACAAGATGAGCTATCTAGAATTCAGAGCAACTGAATTGACTGGATAGGACACTCTTAAATCAGTTGCAGGCTGTGCTGTGTGCCCTCAATAATGTGCACCTGTTTGTGGTTTGTGGGACACTTTTCCCTAGTAGTGCCGCCATGTAGGCCCCCAGTACATGAGGAAGCTCTTAGCCCTCACATGACGGCTGAACTGAGGGGGGGCGGCTGATATGTAGGAACACCACACTCCAAAGGAGTAAGTAGGATAGGAGGGAAAGGTGGGTAGAGGATGAAGGGTGGGACAGGGAGGTGTGGAAAGAGGGCACTGTGATGGAGATGTAACTTGAAGTAGTAAATAAACATAAAATAAAATTAAAGAAAAGAAAATTTCTAAACTTAAAAAAAGACAGTGTGTGGGAGGTGGTTTTCTCCTTAAACATATGGGTTCAATGTATTAAATTCAAGTCCTCAGAATGGACAGCAGTCTAACTCTTATACACCATGTTACCAATCTAAATACTTTAAAGGTATATTTTCCTTTCTGTTAAAAAATATAAGATGCTTATGTACATGTTAACTATTTTTTTGACATAGAAGCTGGATTTACTAAAACTTTTCAATGTAATTCTTAATGGTTTGCAGTAATCAATATTAAAAAATATAAAAAGAATGTACCTATATTTAATTGTTTTAATTAAATTGACCAAGAGAATTTACTCAACCACTATTTTTAGTCTAACCAAAGACCATAATTTTGATGAGGAATCTACTCCTTTTAATTCTGTGAAGTCTTTCTTACCTAAAGCCTAATTCATATCATTTTTACTTTTAACTATATGTGTAAGTATGAACCTCTGTACATGTAAGTGAAAGTGTACAAGGATTGAAAGAAGAGCTTCCTATCCTCTAGCTGGAGTTACAGGTAATTAGAAACTACCAGATGTGGGTTCTGGGCACTGAACTTGCTTCCTCTGCAAGAGTACCAAGTGCTCTTAACACTGAGTCATTTCCACACTCCCTAGTCTACTTTATATTTTGAGTGTGGCTATTGAAAGCCATCCAACTGAAGTGTCAGTTGCTACCCTGATCTCAGGATCATTAACCTCAAGCCATATCCATTCTCCATATTTACTACCAGATCCCTCTTGCCTCTCCAAGATATTCTTGGCAGTTTTCTTTCCCTTAAGACTTTGTCTAAGCTGTCATTTTAGGAGTACATGAAGTATATGCCATTGTTTTCATTACAAAAGACTGCATTTCAAACTCATTGTTCTTCAAATATAGCACAGTTTGGCATCATATTTGCAACAAATGAAGCAATAATCAAAGAAAACCTTGAATAATTTAGAGTAGGCAGTGTCCAATCCAGGGCTAAGCATTCCCCTTGAAATTTTCATATAAAGACTCTCTTAATTAGCACCATGGAACCATAACTTTGAAGAAATGTAAATGAGTGCTACTTTTTTTCTGCAAAATATGCCTTTAAATTTTTTTCAAACTTTTGTCATTGAAAGGCTTTTGCATACAACTGGGAGCTTCCAAGTCTTTTCCCCTATTTTTGTTCATATTAATTTATGTAATTTCACTATAAAAAGGACAGCAATTTTTTTACTGCTGTACTGGCAGGGGCAGGGACTGATATGTAGGGACACCACACTTTGGAGGAGTAGGATAGGAGGGAGAGGGGTAGAGGGTGGGAGGATGGGACTAGGATATATTCTCCAAGACATAAATTAAACTTCAAAATGCTTGATGAAAAAGTGGATTTTATCTTTTCATTCCTCTACTTATATATTTATTTGACAAAAATATGTAAGCTATCTACATATAATGTCACAAAAATATCTGCTATATTTCTATCTTGTCTCTAAGTGTATTTTTAAATAAAGGCCTCTTCCCTCACCACTGAAATAAGGACATTTGTCTTGCTAATTTTGTGAAATAAGGATATTTGTCTTGCTAATTTTGTGGCTTTGACATATTAACCTTGTCCACATTCAGGGAAAAAAATATCCAGCCCCATGAGAACTGAAACCCAAGAGAGACATCTGGTCATCATAAGGAAATGTAGGACGTGCCAATAGCAAAAAGTCACACTTTCAGGATACCATCTGTTGCTCAGAACTAATGCAACAGAAAAAGGAGCTAATTGCAAATAAATGACATACACACATGTTGCTGATCAAAACAGAATAGATGGAAAGTGCCACTCTCCCCACTGTTTCAGCTTGACATTGATGATATGAGTGACTTGTGGCTAAGTTAGGGAGTATGTCAAGTGATAAACATCTCAGGAGGAATCAAATATTTGAATATAACATCTATGTCGGCTAACTTGAACCATGAAACTCAACAAATGTAGCTAGAGTTTGAGAGAATTAATCATCCAATCAAAGAACAGAACAGTCAATAAACATGTAGATAGAGCCTACTAACTTTTTGATCTGGGTGATGTTTACTGTTCACAAGGCACTCTCAGGTGGGCAGAATTTAGACCTATGCTTTGTCATATAATGGACTGTGGGGGTGCAAATGTTCTTATCAAGATATAAAGGACCTGTACAGTCTATACTAGGTTGTGCCGAGAAAAAGTGTGTGTGTGTATGCATATATGTATTATATATTATATATGGTAGTATACATAAAATTATACTAAATGTATACATATATTGAAAATATTTGCATTCTACTAACAGTGTATCTGTTAATAGCCCTCTGATAGCTCTCCCCAACAATTTAAGTCTTTTAAACTCCACAGGAGATGCTCTGAACTCTTATTTCATACTTCCATTTTAGAATGAAGCTTTATGTTTTAAGCAATTGCTCTGGTTCAGTTCGGACGTGAGATGAGTGTGGATGCTTGGAGGCACTATTACACACTGTTGGTATTGATCTTATTTATTCATGGCTTGACTGTGCCATTTCTCTTGGAGTCTCTAGTGCAAGATGCAGTCAAAAGAATACTGGACTTCTCTTCCTAGTGATTATCACTGTGCTAATTAGATCTGTGCTATCATCCATTTGGCTGTGGTGCCAGGACTTCACTAATGACAATTGTCTGTGAGCTGTTCTGCTCAAGTCGTTATTAAGATGGTTTTCTTTTTGCTCTATAAAGTAAAATGTCTCTGGAATTTGTCTGACACATACAAAATCTCCAGAAGCAGGAATTTTGTTTTTCTGGAAATTGGCTGTGACTGTTGGCCTAGCCCCATCTTGACACTGAAAGTGAGATAAAAGATGGGAAGGCTGAGGGAGGTTAGAGATACTCTGAGTGACTTGGAAGAGAAACAGATCACTGAACACTTTGCAAAGAAGATAAAGCTTAGGATGCAGCCCTCTTAAACATTCCATTGACATCCCCCTGAATAATTTCATTTTGAGTTAAGAAATGAAAGATCAGCAGAACCACTCTGGCTCTTTAGGAGAGGAGCCAGGCTTCAGTATTTACAGAGCTGTGACAGGCAATAAAGTGTCAAAGGATTACAGAGATTTTTGAGCTCAAACTCACTGCAAAGGTGATTTCTAGCACAGACTTCAATTTGGCTTTGTTTGTAAAAATGTATTATAGCATTAGTATTAAAGATTTTGAAAATAAAAACATCATGTTGAGAAATTAACCAGACCCAAAGTCTACACATCTCAATAACTTTTGTAGTTACAACTGTCATTCTGAAAATGTGAAGTTTCAGGATTGATTTTATACTTTCACCATCCAATGCATTGTATGCACTTATTAGTCACTAAAATACAAAGGCGCACAGGCAATTATAACTAGAAAACTGTTAGCTTTGCAAATTCTTTCATGACACAAGTATGATTATTACCTTCACTCACTTCTTTCTCCATGCTTAACTATATTGGTTTCTATCTATTGTCATAAAAATTTTGTGGTTTTAGGTTTTTTTTTTTGGAGTTGAATTGAATTTTATCTATATACCAAATTTTCATTATCTGTTTTATTCATGATACTTTGGTTCTATTTCTTTATGTTAAAGAAAACAATAATAAATTTAGTGGTGCAGATATCTCTATGGTAGGGTATGATGTTCTTTCGATATGTGCTCAGAAGTGAAATAGCTGGGTCATAAAATCTTATGTTTTTATGTTAATTTTTCTGAGGAATTCCCTATCTGATTTCCATAATGGCTCTGTTAATTTATAATTTACCAACATTGATTAAGGTTTCACTCCTTTCTACATCCGCTCCATCATTTTTTATCATATATCTTGGTCAAAGCCATTCTGACTGTGATGTAGTGGTATCTCAAAGTAGTTTTAATTTCCATTTGTCTGATGTCTATGAATGCTGAACTGTTTTAAAAATACTTATTGACTATTTTTTGTCTCATATTTTGAAAACTGTCCTATCAATTCAATGGCCCAATTTTTGTTTTGCTGTTTACATTTATTTGGTATTTAATCTTTATAATTCTTTGAAAATTCTAGATATTAGCCCTTCATCCAAAGTATAGTTGATAAATATTTTCCCATTCTGCAGCTTCATTTATTGTACATTAAACCATTGTGTTTAAAATTCAGTTTACTAAGATTATTAGAGTCCTTCTGTTAGGGCTCTGATAACCAAATCATCAGATCTGCATTTTTTCTTCTCCCATCATCAATTATCTATTCCTCACTTGTCTTTTGTTTTACACCATACACATTTGCCCATATATGACATAATAATGGACTAAAATAATCACTTCAAGTAGAAATCCAGGCCAAATACACATTTTGTGACATGGCTCATGCACACTAGAAAAAAAAAAAAAAAAGATTGCCACCTAATCCCTTTGCTCCGGAGAACCTGAAATATTTTATCTTCATGTTGTCTTTAGAAGATGCTAATTTATAAAATGACATTTATAAATATTCACAATATATGTATGCTTTTGGTTTCTCTCCTCCTTTATCTGTCTTTCTATCTGTCTGCTTGTCTATCTCTCCATCTCTATCTTTATCTACCTCTATCTCTACTACCTCTATCTGTATGTCTCCCTCTCCCTCTACCTCTATCTATCTCTATTGTCTCTTTAAGACAGACTCTCACTCTGCAGTTCTGCCTGTCTTCCTGTTTTGGAGCTGGGTATGTAGATCAGACTGACTTGAAAGTGACTGATATCTGCTTGCCTATGGCTCTTGAGCTCCTGAGTGCTGGAATTAAAGGCATGAAAAGGCATGTGTTACCGTTCCTAGCTTTGTTTATTTTTTAAATGGACTTTGTCTTTATGTAGAATCAAATGTGTGGTGTTGCCTAGAGCAGAAGTTTGATCATGCTAATCTGTTGTACTTAAAAAAAAAAATCTTGTGTCTATGTTCACTTATGTGTATGTGAATAGGTGAATGCTTCTGCTCATGTGTGAAGGGCAAAAACCAACTCTCTGTATTGGTCCTAACCTTTCACCTCCTTTAAGACAGTGTCTGGTGTTTGTGTGCATGCTAGGCTATGGGACGGGACCTCCAGCTTCCAGAGATTCTCTTCTACTATCTCCTATCTCAGTCAATGAGTCCTGCAATTAGAGACATAGGGTATTGTGTTTGACTTTAAATGGCTTCTGTATACTCAAACTTAGGTTTCAATTCCTACGTAGTAAGGTGTTTACCCACTGACATATCTTGTAAGCCTATTTTTTTAATATAATTTTATTTACAAATGCTACACAGTTGGCTTTGGCTGTTTTATTGTGTTGTATATTTTCCATATCTATTAAAGACTATAAAATTCAAAGATGAGAGATATGTTTTTGAGACATCAGACCCAAAATCTTTAGAGCCTGTTGCATGTCCTTGCTACTTTAAGATTTGACTTGGTAAACATATGTAACAGCCCATGAAACCACTGTAATAACATATGCAGATATGGAAAATGCTCACATTTGTGTCAGGGGCCAGGGAGAACTGATTTGTAACACATTTGAACTTAAAGTATTTTTAGAGGTTGGACTCAATTTTAAGCTTGTTTATATGTAACTATCAATGGCATCATTTCAAAGTACTAAGTTTATCCTTTTATTCTGTTTATGTGTCTGGCAACAATTTTCTCCTTGCTTTTTATAGTTTCTAAAAATATATCTTGAAATCCTCAAAATACATGAAAGCAAATTCCCAGCCAGTTTCTCACTTGAGCATATTTGCAAGGGTGTTATGATTCTAAAAATAATATTTATGTTTAATGTGTCCTGCTTTGAGATTTGTACAAGAGGGTTTGTGGCTTTATGGGTTGTTAGCATATAGGATTATATAAATTTTTAAGGCTCAGGCCAATGCTAAATAAATGTCAAGGCAGTTATGAAAAAATGCAATAATTTATGTGGGCTTCTATGTCTAAACATTGTATAAATATGGTGAAATCTTTAAGTCCTGCTTTTGATAAGAGTCGACTTAGCAGTTAGAGAGTCTACTCAGGAATTTTTTAAAAAGGACCAAACCAAATTCACTGGATTTATGAATCTTCAGATTTGTAACTGTCCATGTACATTGAACACAAACTAAGCCTTCACAATAATTGCTATGCTTACATACTTTTCAAAGATAAAACTCCATCACAACCTTTTCTCATGTCTCATACTCATGCTTAGGCCAGCCCTGGTATCATCTCATTGCTTCATTTGTACATATTTTTCTTTGATGGATAAACTTTCCCTCTCCAATCTTTAAATATTAACATAAAGAAAAAATAGCACTCACTGCTGTCTTTAATAATTAGGAAAGTATAATTATTGTTTAATTAACATGTCTTTAGACTTTCCTATGGTGCAAACGCTAGGGCCAGTTTTTTGTCTCTCCTACTTACTTTTTAGTTCCCAGTCAATTGTGTCTCTCTTCCTTCCTAGGGTGGAGTGTTTAGCCTCACTTCTGTGATTTTATATTTTAAGACTCATTTTGCATTTGGCTATGACTTCTGCTGCCTAACCTTATTATGGAACATTCTACTTTCTTAATATATGTATGTGCATTTTAATATGCTTTTTAAATGAGCTACTGATACAGTGTTAGGGAGTTGACAACTATACATCTAAAATCAATTATTATGTATGAGTTATCTAATTTTATGAAAGTTTACACCATACACTAACACTGTTAAAAATCATTAGAAATATGAAGAAGGATATTGACAATTATAGGGAATTAGTTGATGTTATTTGTTGAAAGACAGGCATGTTTTAATAAAAGTATGTTTTCATGACAACAGTCAGGCCCTTTGCTCTTACTCTTGCAGTCATAATTATAGGTTGCATTCACCCAGCAATAACCATTCACTATTTACCAGCTATTTTCTATTCTGAATGCATAAGCCAAAAAGTTCACAGTTTTCAAAGGTGGATTATTAGCTTAATACATATTAAATCTTAATTGCCCCCTTAAATACCACACCTTGACAATTAACACTAGAAAAGATATCGTTAAATTTAGCATATATCACAATCCTGCATGAATCCCAAATGTCATAATTCGGCATATGAAAATTTGAGATCAAAATCTAACATCAACTAAAGACAAAAATCTTAAATTCTACAATCATCAAATGTTGTTCTGCATCTCCCCAGAAGCTTGGATTGCTGTTGGTATGAAGTTGGAAGTGTGCATTTCTTCAATAGAAGATCAGAGCGCCATTGGCTTCCTGACAAAAAAAGGATGAAATGCAAAATGAAATGTGTCACAGGATATCTGGTCTGGACAGAGAGACAGGAGAATATATTTTTTCCATAAAAAATGTTATAGCTTTTATGATGAGCATGCAGGAGGGAAGGACCTTCTCTGTGATGCAATGCAGTCATACCACCAACAAGCTGTACCAAGGAGCACAGAATGCCAAAACCAAGTGAGCCAACCGTGGAAACCCGAACTGGCATGGACGGGCATAGTTTTAGTCTTATGGTGAGGGTTGGGTGCCTTTATTCTAATGACATTTGCAGGCTGACTTTCTGATCCTTGTACTCTACAGGTCACTTGTTTGTAGCATCCTTTGTGACTAAACAAACTCCTCCATCTTTCAAAAGTCAACTCCAATGTCCAACATGAGCTAGCTTCCTATTTTCTCTTAGTACAATTACTCCCATTTCTTGTCTGTCATTGTCATTTATTGACATGCTGGGTTAATTCAGCTGGGTTAAGGATTTCATTGTTGAGGAAGAATGCATTAAGCCACAATATCCAACTCAGATATCCCTGTTTTTCTTTTGATTTGGGATAGTGGTAGATTTATTACCCTCCATTATTGGATAATTGGAAATTTTATATGCTGCCTGCATTAAAAGTAAGTTATACATGTACAATCTCATTCATTCTGAAAATTCTAAAACCTATCCTTCACTTTTATGAGTTTATCATGATGTCAGACTTCAAAATACATTCAATAATTTGAAATTTTGAGTTGCTTCTATGAGCTGCAACAGTGTGATGACCCATCTTCTACAACAAATGACCTACTTTTTTTAACATTGTAACACAACACATTTGTTTTTACTCCTCTCACACTATTTGGAATTGTCAAATTTTTTTTTTCAGTTTTTGTGCTATACATTTCACTTTTGTACTATTTGCAATTCTAAAATTTTAACTAGTACAAATACTTTTAGAAGGCAATAGTTTGTCTCATGATTTTCCATATATGACTCTGTAAAAGATCATAATTATAATGCCAAATAGGTTTAAAATTGTGTCAAAACTTTCTACGTAAGTAGAAAGATGTATACATATATATGTATATATATATACATATTTATACCTCTCTCTCTATATGTGTGTGTATAAATATAAATATATATATATGCATTTACATTAAAAGTGAGAGCAAAGGAATTGTATTCATGAAGAACTAGAACAAAACATTAAATACTTGAATAAAAATAAACAATGACTAATATTTTCTACTCTCATCTTGTAACTGTTGTCATCTGAGATACTATGTTCAACTCTCTTCTTTTTTTTGTTAGAAAACACAGGAATTTATTTTAAGTCAGTGGTTTAGAAGATTTTACTGGGCACACCCTAAAGAATTAAGCTGTGGCTCCCAGGAATAATTAACACAATCCGTGAGGCAACAGCAACAAAGGCAAACAATCTTGAGGGACAAAACACAAGACGAGGACTGGGTGATGTAGCCCAGTCAGTGGTGTACTTCTCAAGCATGCTTGAAGTCCTGGGTTCAAACCCCAACATCAGGGAAGTGGAGGCAGGAGGATCAGAGGTTTAAGGTCATCCTCAGCTACATGCAACTTGGAAATAAGCCAGAACTACATGAGACTCTATCAAAAAGCAAACAAACAAACAAACAAAACTCTGAATTTCTTTCCACTTATGGGAATACAGAGATTTCATACTGATACATTTTACATTTTACTCCTCCCCCTCCTCCTTGTTTTTTTTTTTTATTTCTTCAAGTTACATCTCAATAGCAGTCCTCTCCCTATTCCCCCTCCAGTCCCACCCTCCCACCCTCAACCCCCCATCCTCTTCCATTTTTTTTCTTTTAAGTTTAAGGTATATCTTATTTCCCCCTACAGTTTCCCCTTTCAGTCCAACAAATGGCTCTTTCCTTATAATAACAAATACAATACAGTACAACAGAGGTAATTAGGCCACAGTTATGAGGGTTATATGGCTTAATGTACATTCCCAATGACCAGTCCATATGTATTTGGTACCTGACTTTAACATTCTAGTATCTAAACATCTCCATGAGTTTAAAGGTCTATATCTGACTCAACATTCATACTAACTTGCAACACAATTTTAAAAGTATCTTCTTAGATCTATAACACTCTCTTGACTCCTAAACAAATCACAATTAAATTATGAGAGTCTAGCTATCTGTTCTTCAACCACCTCAGAGACCTGAGAGGGATAAATATATCTGATTTTATAGGAAGTACAGGGCCTGCAGCTTCCCAAACTAAGAAATGACATACCTGTGGCTGCCTGGACAGTTCCCATTTTCTCCCCATACATTACAGCATCGATCTTCAGTCATTTGGACCCGTTTCTCTGACAGACATTGATTGTAGAGCAGGGGTTATGAAGGACTTACCTACCCTGTCTTGGCAGAGCTAGGCTGTCGACTTACCTGCTTCCAGGTTTTGTCCTTTTTGGACAGAATTCTGTCTACAGTTGGAGCAAGGGGCTTTTCCTACCAAGAGATAGGCTTGCGACTAATTCAGTCATCTCCCACTGGAGATTCTTTGATGCTCATCAACTCTCTTCTTTAATGAAATCAATTAAATCCACTATGGGTCACTATTCTCTATAGTAGTACAAATAATTGAAGTCTTATGAAATATTTCAATTTAAACTTTTTCTCCCTACTTTTTATTGTTTGTCTTTCCATTTTGATTCATTTCCTTGGATCACCATAGTGGCTTCTGGAAACCGAATTGGGAATCTATTGGAGGAGTAGTTAACTCTTAGCCATCTCTCCAGTATCCCCTTTCCCACATCTTGATCCAAGAATTCTAGCCTTAGGTCATGAGAAAATAATATCTGTTGTTTAAGCCTCCTCATCTATGGCAGTTTGTTATTATAGTTCTAGTGAACTAGTATAGATTTCATATAATCATCTTTAATATGACTAGGTAAGAAAATGGTTCATATTCAGTTTTAACCCTTTGCTTATGTAACAAGTATTTACTTTATGCATCAGGTTCCCATGCACTATTCAAGAAGAGAAAAAGGAAACAGTTTTGGACATGATAAAAAATCTTGATGCTTTAACTCAGAGTGTTATCAGGACTAAAATTAAGACAGACAGACAGATATTGATTCAAATGAGGATCATGAACAAATCATGAGTACAGTGAAAAACAGATCCAGATGATACTGGCAGCTCTCTGAAGATGCAAACACATGCCGAATCATTTGGATTCATACATTTAAGAGAATATCTTGTATTTATTGAATATTATTAGATTTTAGATTGTCATTCAATATGTCATTTTGTTAGGTAATACCATAGTTTATCACAGATGTTTTCTAAGTTAATCAGAAATTAAGTTGCTAAGAGACAAGGGACATTTGCTTATCCAAATATATGGAGATCGATAAGTGGTCTTAAAAAAACATCAAGAAATCTTTAGAAGATAGCATTCAAAGAAGGTTTCTTAACTTAAGGATTTTTGATATTGAGACATGTCAGCTCCTGACAGCACTCCCCATTTTACTCCAAGTAGATGATGAGCATTGAAGAATCTCTATTTGGAGATGGTTACTTTAGTGGCAGGTTTGTCACTGGGCAAGAGAAAGCCCTTGCTTCAACTGTCAACAGAATGTTGTCCTAAAAAGACCAAACTTGGAAGCAGGCAAGTCTTTCATAATTCCTGCTTTGCAATTATTGAATGTCAGAGATACTGGGCCAAAAGGATAAAGATTGATGCACCAATGTTATAGAGCAAATTTGGGGACTGTCCAGGCAGCCACTTGTTTGTCATTTCTTAGTTTTGGGACCTGCTCACTATGCACTTCCTGTATATGCAGATATATTTATCCTTCTCAGGTCTCTGATGTGGTTGAAGACTAGATAGGTAAAGTCTCACAATTAAATTTATGTTGTTTAAGAATTAAAAGGATGTTCTAAGTCTAAAAAGATGTTTTTAAGTTTGTACTGCAAGTTAGGATGCAAATTTGTTTAGGTATCGAACTTTAAACTCATTGAGATAGATAGATAATATAATATTAGTATCAGTTGCCAAATATGCATGGGCTGGACATTGGGAATGCATGTTATATTTTATAATTTTCATAATTGTTGCCTAATTGTTCTTGTTATTTTGTATTGTATTTGTTGTTATAAGAAAAATAACCTTTATTGGACTAAAAGGGGGAGCTGTTGTGGGGAAAAAAGATACACCTTAAATTAAAAAAAAGCAGATAGGAGGGTGAGCAGGATGAGCGTAGGAGGGTGGGATGGGGGGAACTATGATTGAGATGTAACTTGAAGAAGTAAATAAATATATAAAAACTAATAATGCTTCCTGTTGATCTCTCTTGTTTTGCTGTCCAATTATGAGACATCATAGTGGAGGTATGTAATTGGTGAGGATGTGTTAGGATAATGTACAACCCTCTCTCTCCTTACTAAGATCATGACACTTGAATGACCGTGGTGGAAAATCTGATGGTGATGGTCCTTTTCCTCTTGGGACTGTACTCATAGTTTTAGTCTTGTGGTGAGGGTTGGGTGCCTTGATTCTAATGACATTTGCAGGTGACTTTCTGATCCTTGTACTCTACAGGACACTTGTTTGTAGCATCTTTTGTGACTAAACAAACTCCTCAATCTTTCAAAAGTCAACTCCAATGTCCAACATGAGCCAACCTCCTGTTTGCTCTTAGTACAATTACTCCCATTTCTTGTCTGTCATTTCATTTATTGACATTCAATGGAAATGTCACAATAGTTTCTGGGACAATCTTTTTACTTTTAAAATGGACAACTTGCAAAGGATACTGAGTGTTGAGTGATTGCTTGTAAAATATCGTTACTACTACATAATTCCAAAGATTAAGACTGACAATTTCATTTTTTGCTTTTTTTTCTAGTCAAGATCTTGGCTGTGAATTTAGGTGGCTTTCCAGATGTGTGAGAGGCTCAGATGAATCCTTTTGGAAAGTGAAAAAAAGAATATGTACATGCATCTTTCATAGTTTTTGACGTGATAGATGGTCAGTATACATTTGTCAAATCATATTATTAATTACATCTTAAAGAATTATATTTATCATTCAGATTTATTTTGTCGACAATAATTCCTATCAAATTATCTAACGAATTTACATTATTTCCTAGAAGGAAGTTAAAGAACTTCACTGTTAGCTTTATTATTAATATAAAAATTGCATAGTGTAGAGTCAAAGGGTAGAGTACTTACCTAGTGTGCACAAGGTCCTGTGCTTGTCCAACCTTGTCCAACACAGAATAAATAAATACACATCAATGATGTTCTTGAGCCTTGAATTTATCTCATTCTTTTAAATATTCTAAAATTTAGTTTCAAAATGACAGCATGAGTTAATGCTGGGCTGTTTAACTTTCTGTTTAGGGCATGATGGGAACACAGCAGAGACTTTAAAAGCATTCCTATCATTTACTAATTTGATATCAGTATAGTACATCTCTCCCTTGTGAAAGGCTGTCTCTTAAGAACTGATCAGTAAGTTAGTGTCTGCAGACATTGAAAAATACCCTTCAGAGTTTATTCTTCTATATCTCTCTGTCTTTATCCACTATGTGCCTCCAACCATCCCACCTCCTCTCTCTCTCTCTCTCTCTCTCTCTCTCTCTCTCTCTCTCTCTCTGTGTGTGTGTGTGTGTGTGTGTGTGTGTGTGTGTGTGTGTGTGTGTCTCAAAAGGTACCCAACTCATCCTCAAAATGACAGGTCTACTGATTCTTTCCAAAATTGAGTATAATCCCAGCTCAACTTGAACTGTAGGAAGATTTCTGGTGGATAGATGGAAGCTAATATTTCTCAGGAACTTGTGAACCAGCTTCCATCTGCCAAAAGGAGTCAGAAGGGACATATCATCTGTTGACATACACCTGTAGCTCCAGGCTCCCTCATTCTCTATTACAAATACTCATTATACATTTCAAAGTGCCCATGGAAATCTCCTGAACCACTGCCCATATTCTTCCTCCAGCTATTCACCTTCCTTATAATTAGTTACTTTCTACTATTCTAGTATGTACTCTTTCTTATTCTCTTTGCATTTCTCTCTCTCTCTCTCTCTCTCTCTCTCTCTCTCTCTCCTCTATTCTCTATCTCTTGCTAGTCTCATCAAAGCTTTCTTGCTATTTTCCCTTCTGTAGTGTAGCTAGACCTGGCCATGTCCAGTCTACAAGCCTTATTATGTCTGTCTCCTTTACTCTCTGTTCTGGACTCTTTCAGATGCCTCTAGATGTTCTGTCTTTCTTGCTGACAATAAAAAACCTTACCTAGAAATAAAATAATCACCAGAGATGTAAGGATGGAGGGAACTGGGTGAGAGAGGGGATGTGGAGTAGAATGGAGGGGAGATCAGGTACAGGGAGAATGATCAAGAGAGACATAGGAGGGAAAATGGAAATCAGTGACATCTTTAGGTGTTACAGAGACCTGGGAATGGGGCGGCTCCAGGGAGTCTATGGGGGTAACCCAAGCTGAGACTCTTATCATTGGAGGATATGGAGCCTGAAGGGGCCACTTTCTATTGACAGGCAGGACTTCCAGTAGAGGCATAAGGACAGCAACACACCCTCAAAACATTTGACTGCAAATTTGTCCTGCCTACAAGAGGTGCAGGGACAAAGATGGAGCAGAGACTGAGGGAATGGCCAACCAATGACTGAACCAACTTGAGTCCCATCCCATAGGTGAAAAATCAATCCCTGACAGTATAAATAATACTCTGCTATGCTTGCAGAGAAGAACCTAGCATAAATGTCCTCTGAGAGGCTCCACCCAGTTGCTGATTAAAATAGATTCAGAGAACCCAAGCCAAATATTAAATCGATCTAGAGGAGTCTTGTAGAAGACTTGAGGGAAGGATTGAGGGACCTGGAAGGGAAAAGGACTACACAAGAAGAACACCAGAGTCAACTAACCTGGGTCATTGGTGGCTAGAAAAGTCTGAACCACCAACTAAAGAGCATTCATGGACTGGACCTAGCACCCCCCCCCACACACCACTGCACATATTTGGCAGATGTACAGCTTGGACATCGTGCAGCATCCACAACAAGAGGAGCGGGGACTGTCCAAGACCCTATTGCCTGCCTGTGGATCCTGTTCTCCTAACTGGATCACATTTCCTGGCCTCAAAGGGAGAGGCATATATTGTACCTAGGTCCTGCAGAGACTTGATGTACCAGGGTGAGTTGGTACCCATGGGGGCCTCTTCTTTCTTGGAGGAGAAGGGGAGGGGAGTAAAGGGGAAGGGGCTGTATGGTAGGGGGACTGGGAGGAGAGAAGGGGCGCTGTGATTGGGATGTAAAGTGAAAAAACAAATAAATTAATTAAAAAAAACATAGAGCCAAGAGATCCTAGAAATCCTAAATCCAGTTGACTTATTGAAATCGAAATCTACTTCCTTTGAGTAGGTGCTAGCTTGAAATTTTTCTGTTAATATGTGATCATATGGTGGCAACAACATGGCTCAATAGTAAAGGTATATACCACCAAGCCTGAGAGCATGACTTTGATTTCTGGGACTCACATAGTACAAGGCCTGGACTGATTTCTACACATGTGATGTGGTGAACAGGTGAATACGCACACAGTAAAACAACACCACCAACAACCAACCAAACAGAAAACGTTCCCTAACAATAGAGCAGTTTTGGCCATTTCATTACTAGTCCCCTTATATAAAGTATGTCTGTTATTACCTCACATTAAAAACAACTATACTCCATGAATTTAGTAAAACTAGAAAACAGGCTTGGATACTACCAAGCAAATTTTAAGACTTTATGCTAGATCCACAGCTTCATTAATGTTTTCTTTTTTTTTTTTTTTGGCCTGGAAATTTTCCTTGATTACAGATTGAGTATCATCTTCATCTAGTGCTCAGAAATTTTAATATTAAATGTCAACTTAGATGTTTTATAGGAAAAATATGATCTATGATTAGAACAAGGTAACCCTAAAAACAACCGAGGAACAAATTAACTTCGGTTGTCAGAAGAAAACAAAACAAAAACCACCTCTCAGACATAAGGTGCAAAATGAAATCCAAACATATGAGAGTGGAACCTTTGAGATGTGGAGGAAGAGGAGCAGTGTGTATGGAAAACATAAAAAAGGAATTGCAAAGATGCTGGGGAATCTTCCTGAAACACTCCCTGCTTTTTTTTTATCCTACCCTATTTTGGTATCGTCTTCTTATCACTGTAGGTTTTACTCCACCATGAAGTTAATTCTGACATGTGATAATCCCTCTAATTATTTCTTATAAGTGTATGTTTAATTCCTATGACATTTCACTCTTAGACTGAAAGTGAACAACTTCTTTGTGCTTATGATTTTCATATTCTAAGATTGGCATGTAATTATTGTTTTAATTTTAAAACTATAAACATACCATATTCCATAAAGAATATGAATGGAGTCAGGACCCAATTTTGGTTCTTAAATAACATGTTTTGTTAAAGAATCCCATATGCTTTACAAACATTACTTTTATTTCACATATTTAGAGAATTAACTCAATGGTAGTGTGGCTTTTACCACCTCATTGGTCCTACATGAATCTGTGTAGCACTGTGAAACTTTCATCTTTCATAGCAAGATGGATTTGATTTTTTCTTTTGATAATGTCTAATTAAATTTTTATTTTGCCTTAAAATCCTTGATTTCTGTCAGCATGTTTTCTCCTTTAATTCATTATTCCTTAAGGGGATTTTCAGTTACTAATTTTATACAAGCTTTCAAAAGAACAGGCATGTTGTCATTTAAATAAAGAGTATCCTTAATGGTACTCCCTAATGATGTGATGAAACCATTGTATAATATTTCCAAGTGCAATCTAAGAAAAGGAACAGCAAAATAAGTTACTTAGCTCATTCAATGACAAAAGATCTAATTATTCCATGGTGATTACCTGACTTTTCTACTATATGGATATTTGCAAACTGAGGCTTATACATTCTGAATGAAACCAATGATATTGTATTTTCTCCATGTTTGGTTATGTGGCTGATATAACTAAGGTATCTAACCCATTGATTGTGAATTAATGAAAATGGATATTATCTTAAGATGCCTGACCCAATTAAATCAGATCTCTGTCATGATCAGCGGTTCAAAAATGAGTCCATGGTTGACTTGACAGAACTCAGCTTCCATGGAAAACTAAAGGAATATGGTCATGATCTCAATGACCTCCTGAAGCCTCTGGTTAATACCCAACAGGAAATTGAGATCTTAGTCCTATAGGAACAAGGAATGACAATATACCATCTGAGAAACGTAAAAACAACCCTAAACACCAGATGACAGCACAGCTTGGCTCACACTTTGATAGCAGATGTATGTGACCTTGAAAGAGAAGCTGTCTACATTAAATCTTTATTGATTATCTGCAGACAATATAAAGAAAGAAGTGATGATGTCATCACTGTTTTTATGGTAACTGGTGGTATCATGGAAGAATATTTATTTAGTTTTCTTTAATAATGTGCATTTCTGAGGTAACAGGGACTTGACCCAGTGCAAAACTTCAAGATATTCTTATTTCTATTAGATTCTGGGGTTATATTACATTTACAGTATATATTTATATATACTCAAGCGACATGTGAGTTCTCAATCTGTCCTCCTTATTAGTCTATACATCCCTAGAAACTTAAACATGTGTCATGAAAGCTACTGGAATAAGCACTTTCCCGAAGAAAGTAAAATGATCAAATGACTTGGTAAGGTTTCTATCAACATTTCAAGAACTGGTATAGAAATATGAGATAAAATAGAAACTATTGTAAATAACTATGTTAGCTATTTATATCTTCAAGCACACTTACATTCTACTAGAATTTACCTATAAGCATTTCAGATTATCACATCCATCCATTTCATATCATTGCAGGAGCATTTTCCCTTTACTCTTGAATTTTGATCACATTCTTGTAAAAAAAAAACCCCATCAGAAACATTTCTTGGAATATATTTTATTATCAGCAATGAGATCAAAGGGCTAGTGAATAATAGGAGTTAAAACCTAGGCACGAATTTGTTGTGCTTTTGTAACATTGAAAGTTAAAATAATTAGAAAAACTGTAACTTTGCAACATGGTACAGTTAAGCCAAAGTCTTTTTTATAAAAGCTGCAAAATGAGAATTTTTAGCTAATGAATGAGACTTGGCAGGACATAAATGGAAATTTGCTTCTTTGGCCAATATGTTCTGGAGGCATATGACTGTCCAAATAGATGATGCTTAAAAGAATGCTTTCTGGCATTAAAGTGCTTCCAAACGTTTTGATCAGGAATTTGATTGCCATATGTCCATATCCTCTAACTTAAATGGTGAACAGACTTCAGGTCTCCAGGGATCTCCTACTTTCTGGCAGGACTGATTCTTATCATTAAGCTCCAGGGCTTCCAAAACGAGTTGTTTTCTCTTCGTCCATAATTAGGAGTGCATATTTATTATTTAAATATATGCTATTTGGACCTTGAAGTAAGACAAGAATTGATTGAGTTTCAGTCTTAAGAAAAGCAGCCATGTGTTTCTGGATGTGATGGTCATGAAATCTGAAATCTTTTTGTGTGTGGTAAACAGCTATCTATGCACCTGTGTATGCTTGTAAATTCCAGAGGCTGAAACTACTTCTCCTCTACTTCTGTCTACCTTAGAGCAAAAAGGTCTCCTGCTGAACTTTGAGCTCACTGATTAACTACATTAGCCGGACTAGCTCGGTGAGATCACCACCACCTTTCTACCATCCAATGAGGTTAAAGACATGAGCCACCACTTCAGTGAAAAGGATCCTAACTCAGGTCTTCATTCATGAACAGCAAGCATTTTACTAACTTGTGCCACCTCCCCATTCCAACACTTTGCTAAGAAACTTTCTTTGTAAAGATTCAGTTTTAGCTCATTATTTAGTTCACTCATTTCTTCATCTAAAAATTCAGACAATGATACTTTAAATTGCACAATATATTATTTTTATCTTTGTTTCTCTTGCTAACCTTTAAAAAATGTTTATTACTTCAAGTTACATCTCCATTACAGTCCCCTCCCTCCACTCCTCCAAGCCCCACCTTCCCACCCTCTCCTCCCTCTCCAAGAACTCATAATTCTTTTTTTTAATAATTAGGCCACAATAATGAAAATTATAAAGTATAACATATATTCCCAATGTCCACTCCGTACATATTTGACAACTGATATTAATATTCTATTATCTATCTATTTCCTGTGTTTAAAGTTCTATACCTAACTCATATTCCATCATAACTTGCATTACCACATTACAGAATGATATGTGTTTTATTTGTTTGAATGAAATTACCTTATTTTAATAAAACATGTAAATTTTATAGAAGGACAAAATCTGGGTTTGGGCTGAAAGTATTTTGGATGCATACTTTTCTGATGCATTACTTCAGATCACCTAAAACATGTAATGAATGATTCATTTAATGAAAATCTTTCTTACTCATCTTGCCATGTGTTATATTTTTATGATAACATGTAAAATCTATGTGAATATATTTAGAATTACAAGTGCTTTGGAGGACAGGACATAGCTCAGTGGCAGAGTGCTTGATTGCATGTGTGAGGTCCTAGGTTCAATCTCTAGTAACACACACACACACACACACACACACACACACACACACACACTCAAACAAAGACACGCACATACACACACACACATGCAATATATGCTCTTGCATATATTACTTATAATGTGGTGTCTTGAAGAGTCACCTTTTCATTTGAACTAATTTTTCAGATCGGGCACTCTTGAATATTCAGTGTAAGGAGTAAAGTGTTTAGTATTTTAAATCAATCGATTTTATTTTTGAAAAGTTTTTTATGCTTAGAGAAAAAAATGGAAATAGAAAGCCTAATTAATGTACCTTTTCATATATTTTATTGTCTACTCATTGAATATCTAGTTTCTTTAATTTGAATGCTGAGGTCTCATTAAAGATCCCCAAGAATTATGAAATAAAGGGCCTAATTAAAAGGAGGTATAATTTATTGATTTATGCAGCACAAAAGGCAGCAGTGCCTTTTAGGCAGTGATGGAAAGGGTTCAATCAAGAACTCAAGTGCTATAATCAAAAATAAAGGATTTTATATTTAGTACCTTGCCTATTGGAAAAGGAGAATCTCTTTCATTAAGTTGCTTGAGGCCATCATTTCATACTTAATGGCATCTAGGCCCATTTAAGTTTTATATCAATGTAATAGCTTCCTGGCTGGCAAACACTTATGGGTACAATTTTGCATGATTACAGTCCTTCAACTTAATAAAGGATATAATGCATCTCACTAGATTCTGTGTGTTCAAAGTGTATTGAGTTTAGCAGTGACTGGCTATGAACTTTTGAAAGAGAAGAAGAACGACTCCTTGTCTTAAATCAGAGAAGCATTAATTTGTCTGCACACCGGGTGTGCATAGCAACCCAAATAATGAAGCATGGAATGACCTTGTTTCCTTCTTGGCAAAATGCCATGCCTGACATTTGTAGAAACTGATGCATGCCCAAATCCTTCTGAATTGAAACTTGTTATTCCACAGAACTCCATTCTCAACATCCAGTTGTTGTGATTACACCATAAAAAAAAAATCTGTGACTTTGAGTCAGAGGTCATGGTGCACAAGACTCCAGTTGGCATGCAGATTAAATTTAGAAAATATAATTAGTCTATTATTAAGGAGTGGACACTTGTGTGTGCCAAAGTCATGTAAAAGTCAAATAAAGATGTGTAGAGAAATACATTATTCACTCTTAGGTAAATTTTTGGAAAGCTCGATTTGTGCCACCTGGTCCATATAATTCTTTCCTTAACAGGTTAAGAAGTACACAAAACCGTTTCTCAACTATTTGTTTTGCAGGGCATCCTATCAGTTGTTTGTCTGTTTATCTTGCTTTATAGTTACCATTCATTCATATATTTGTCTGTCTCTCTTTTTTAGATGAATGATTTTTAAAGAATTTGTCTGTAGAAACAACCTCTATCAGAATCATATCATTATTAAAAGATTTTCATTTAATTTTCTCAGTGCATAGCACTACTGGAAACACTGTATTTTCTAAAAAAAAAAAAATTAAAAAATAAATGCTTGCTAGTTTCTCATCTGACTAAATCTTTCTTTCTTTTTTTTTCCCCATAGTATCATATGCAAACTTGTCCAAAGTTTACTCCCTTTTGATCACAAAAATAGCTGTGAAACTGTCCATGTCAGAGACTACATTTCAATTCCTATCCTTCATTCTTCCCAATCCAGTTTCTTGGAAATGGAGTTAAGAGATATGGGTTGAATTAATGGTATAATATTGATTTTTCATAAATTTACTTGTTTCAGAATATGAAAAATGTATTTTACTTAAATATTATATGACCATACATTCAGTCAGGGACACTCTACATTATGTTAACTCCTAAGTGATTCATTGAAAAAAGGCGACCAGATTCTCTGAGGTGAAAAAGCTAAAGCTTGTGCAGGTTAAAAAAAATTATATTAAATTAGCTAGATAATGGAACCTCTAGGATTTAATTCATAAGCCTTCAGACTAATTATCTACACTATATAACAACTGCTTGGAACATAGCATGTGGAATCTTGAAAACAGTTGCCATTCTCTCTATCGTCCTTGTGGACTCAGGGTCCAGTTGAAAGTTCAATTTGTGCATGATCATATGTTTTCCTCTGCTATAAAGTATAAGTAAAAATATTTTCATTTTCCTGAAAAAAGCTTTACATTTCA
Source organism: Lophiomys imhausi (assembly GCA_907164525.1). NCBI lineage: Eukaryota > Metazoa > Chordata > Mammalia > Rodentia > Muridae > Lophiomys > Lophiomys imhausi. The sequence continues at coordinate 3,754,879 of CAJQZJ010000315.1, read as the reverse complement.
TAGTGTGAACATCCATATTGTCTATCATTGCCAAGGTGATTCCAGAAAGTTCTACCTGCCTGAGTCTTTGAGTGACTGTAACACAATAACCCAGTTCTTATCTGTACAATGAGCATAAAGTAAAAAAGCAACATGCCTTAGACGGATGATATTCATTGGTCAATTACTACTGCAAATGAATCACCTCTCTGCTAATAGATACTACAAATACCATTTCACACCTGTTATTGGCTTACGAACATTCTCTGTGGTATAGCAATCTATTCCCAAATGAATAACTGTGATGTTAGAGTCATTTATATGTCATACTTGTTAAGGGTTGATAATTATGGGACAAATATCACTGGAGCCTTTTACTAAATCACCTTGAGAACCTTCTAAAGGTGCACATCTGAAACACACCCTAAAATGTGATACCCCAAAATTTCTTACAGTTGATAAAAAATTTGAATTTTAATCCTATCTTTCAGAAGCCCTATGCAAAATTTGAAAATGTCTGCCAAGCCCAACATCAGAGAGCACTTACTTATATGACTAAATACTGATCTATTTCTTCCTTCCAATAAGCCAATAGCTAATCTCACACCACACTTCCATATCATTTTGCTAAATGATGATCATTAATACATCTAAAGTGCCTGAAGTAAAAATTAAACTTTTAAAAATGTTTCAATTTTCAAGATACAATGAACCAATCATAATTAAAAGGCATATTGAGAAAAAATGAATTGAGCCTCAGAGTATCAATACTTTAGATTATGGTCTGTGGGTGCAATTCCAAATAATGTGTTTTCATTATGTAAAATGAATGTATATAAAATATACAGTGAAAAAGAAAAGTCCATAATTAGATGTATTGTTTTAAACTGTCTTCCACTCTGATAATACACAATGTAATGATGTACATTAAAATTAAGGATTCTAAGAAGTGCTGTGTACTTTTACTGTTTTTGACAATGTTGTCATGCTACAATGGTGAATAATGTATGATATGCTTATAATATATTCAAGCTTTTAAGTTCACAAATTAGCCTCTGTGGTTTCTTTTTTTAAATGTTTATTTATTACTTCAAGTTACATCTCCATCACAGCCCTCTCCCTCCCCCCTCCCAGCCCCACACTCCTACCCTCTCACCCTTCCCCCAGAATGCATAATTCTTTTTTATTCAGTCTAACAAATGGTTCTTTCTCTTATAACAATAAATACAGTACAAAACAACAGAAATAAATAGGCCACAATTATGAGAGTTATATGGCTTAGCATACATTCTCAATGTCCAGTCCATATGTATTTGGCCCCTGACTTTAACATTCTACTATCTAACTATCCCCATGAGTTTAAAGTTCTTTATCTAACTCAGCTTTCATACTAACTTGCATCACAATTTTAAAAACATCTTCTTAGATCCAGAACACCCTCTTGATTGCTAAACAACTCAAAATTTAACTATGAGACTCTAGCTATCTATTCTTCAACCACCTCAGAGACCTGAGAGGGATAAATATATCTGATTACATTGGAAGTGCAGGGCCCGCAGCTTCCAAAACTAAGAAATGACATACCCATGGCTGCCTTGTCAGTTCCCATTTTCTCTCCATACATTACAGTATCAATCTTCAGCTGTTTGGCCCCGTTTCTCTGACAGACATTGATTATAGAGCAGGAATTATGAAGGACTTACCTACCCTGTCTTGGCAGAGCTAGGCTGTCGACTTACCTGCTTCCAAGTTTTGTCCTTTTTGGACAGCAGTCTGTCTACAGTTGAAGCAAGGGTTTTTTTTTTTTTTGTTTGTTTGTTTGTTTGTTTTTTGCCAAGAGATAGGCTTGCCACTAATTCAACCATCTCACACTGGAGATTCTTCGATGCTCATCTTCTACTTGGAGTGGAATAGGGGATGCTGTCAGAAGCTGGCATGTCTCGAGATTAAAAAAAAATCTTAATTTAAGAAAACATCTTTGAATGCCATACTCTGCAGATCTCTTGGGGTTTTTGAAGACACCCTATCTATCTCTTATGTTTAGATATGCAAATGTTGCTGTCTCTTAACAACTTGATTTCTGAGTAGCTTAGAAAATAACTGTGATATACTGTCATAGTAACTAACAATATGACACGCTTGCATGACTGTTAGTTTGTATTTCTTAATTATTCTAAAAAGTTTATGATGGTTGGTAGCAAAAGGCCAAAACTTCACATTTCCTTTTTAAGCATTACTAGGTACAATACCTTTAAGAAGTGTTACCCTCAATTTTGTAACAATACACAAAGATCAATACCAATGTGACAAAATATACTCTTAATTTTGTCTCAATATACTAAGATCAGTACCGATGTAGTCCAATAGAATCTTAATTTTGCATTAATATACAATGATCAATACCAATTTAGCCTAATATAGTATCAATTTTGTATCATTATACAAAGGTATAAGGGCTTATTCAATAATCTGTCCTTTTTTCTTGATCATTCCTATACTATGTCTATGTCCCATTTTTTTCTCAAGTCTATTCACTCCTACATAGGAGACAAAGAAGGATACAGAAAAGAAAAAGAGAGAAGTCCCTAGGTCTAACCTCCAAAACCCATTTAACAAGACCATTTAACAGCTTGTAGTCTCTTCCCCTAAATAACAAAATTTTCTGTTATCCATTGAATAACCAGAGTGGGGGGGGAAACACCCCCCCACCTTCTAGGCCTGGGACATCGCTCTCATAGTAATCCTGTTTGGGGCCCAAATAGGGATGGAAAAATGGTTAAAAATGTTAATACAATCATTTGACGTTCAGTCCTTTTGTGCTCAGCTATTGAGATGTCCTAAGAGGTTTGTAGACAGAAGCTGATCTTCAGGCCTTTACTGAAGTTCTGGCTGGAGCAGTCTGTAGAGCTGAACAATCTTAGTGATTTTGAGTTGTGGTTGTAGACTTTTGAGGAAACAGATATTGAGGGAGTCTGCAAGGCTGGATCGTCTAGGCCGCTCATCTTCTTCGGTGTCTGATCTGTTTTCTGCTGAGGTTTCCCTTGTCCAATTGTTCCTGGATTCCTTGAATGGATGCTCTATGTCTCCTGGAAAGATAAGAACAGAGCCCTATACAACAAGAACTTCAAGCCCTTGAAGAAAGAAATGGAAGAGGCCTTTAGAAGATGGAAAGATCTCCCATGCTCATGGATAGGTAGGATCAACATAATAAAAATGGCTATCCTATCAAAAGAAATATATAGATTCAATGCAATTCCTATCAAAATACCAACACAATTCTTTATAGACTTGGAAAGAGCTATTCTCAACTTCATATGGAACAACAAAAAGCCCAGAATAGCTAAATCAATCCTTTACAATAAAAAAACATCTGGAGGTATCACCATCCCAGATTTCAATCTGTACTACAGAGCAATGGTAGTAAAAACAGCATGGTATTGGTATAGAAACAGACCAGTAGATCAGTGGAATCGAATTGAAGATCCAGAAATAGACCCACATACTTATGGCCACCTAATTTTTGACAAAGAAGCCAAATCAGCACAATGGAAGAAGGACAGCATCTTCAACAAATGGTGCTGGTCCAACTGGATGTCCATTTGTAAAAGAATGAAGTTAGACCCATACTTATCACCTTGTACAAAACTTAAGTCCAAATGGATCAAAGACCTTAACATAAGGCCCGTCACCCTAAATCTACTAGAAGAAAAATTGGGAGAAACCCTTGAACTCATTGGCACAGGCGATAACTTCCTGAACAGAACACCAACAGCTCAGGACCTGAGACCAACAATCAATAAATGGGACCTCATGAAACTGAAAAGCTTCTGTAAAGCAAAAGACACTGTCATTCGAACAGAACGGCAGCCTACAGACTGGGAGAAAATCTTCACCTACCCCACATCTGACAGAGGGCTAATATCCAAAATCTACAAAGAACTCAAGAAATTAAACACCGAGAAACCAAATAATCCAATCAAAAAATGGGGGACGGAGCTAAATAGAGAATTCACAAAGGAGGAATCCCTAATGGCCGAGAGACACCTGAAGAAATGCTCAACATCCTTAATCATCAGATAAATGCAACTCAAGAAGACTCTCAGATTCCATCTCATACCTGTCAGAATGGCTAAGATAAAAAGCTCAAATGACAGCACATGCTGGCGAGGGTGTGGAGAAAGAGGAACCCTCCTCCATTGCTGGTGGGAGCGCAGGCTTGTGCAACCACTATGGAGGTCAGTATGGCGATATCTTTGAAATCTTGGAATAGCTTTCACTCAGGTCCCAGCCATACCGCCTCTGTGGTTTCTTTGAAAACCTCTGAAAGATACAGGTTGAATGGCATATTTTTTATCTACTAAAGTGAACATCAGTGAGTTAAATTTCATGAATTTTATGTTAACATATTCTTGGTATTATCTATCCATTAATTATTCTTTTAAATTTTTGCCACACCTGTCTAAGATAAACATTACCTCTTCACAGATAAGGACAACACTTTCTAGGAATGCCACATTGGCAGCAATTGAAACCAGCACAGTCCAGCTGTGAAGCTGTCACAGTTTTTACCTGCATTTCTGCATGGGATGACTTATCTTGATTGCTCAAGGGAAAAAAATCCTTTGCCTTCCATAATGAGAATCCTTTGATTAGAAGACTGAACATATCGCCGGGCGTGGTGGCACACACCTTTAATCCCAGCACGCGGGAGGCAGAGGCAAGTGGATCTCTGTGAGTTCGAGGCCAGCCTGGTCTACAAAGCAAGTCCAGGACAGCCAGGGCTACACAGAGAAACCATGTCTCAAAAAACAAAAAAAAAAAAAAAGACTGAACATATCCTATTTTCCTTTGTGTGTAATATAGTCAAAGCACACTGATTCAGAACAAAACTTCCAGAATTAAGTACCCTGTAGGACTCAGTAAACCCTGTAGCTTCAATGTGCCCTGAATTTGCTTGAAGGTCATAGCTACTTGGAGTCTATAAAAATGAATGCAAAGTGCAGATAACAGATAACAGTCCTTGATACATTGTAGTGTGGGAAGAATATTCCAGTTCTATTTTACCAGAAGCTTTGGGAACACTTATCTAGTCCAAGCATCTTAAAATCTAAGCATGTAGCTATAGAAGAAATGCTCATAACATATTAATATTGCACTTTACCGTCATTGAATGCATTGTTTTCCATTTCTTTCATCATTTTATAGAGTTTCCCAGTCATATTAAACAGAGTAGGTCCCCACTGCTTACTCTACTTGTCATAGTTCAAATGACATCTAGGGACTTATAAATATTGGTTTTATTATATATCACTAAAAGTAATCATGCATGTGCAAAATAATTGCAGATAAATGATCATTAAGTCGAATGGTTTACTTTATTGACAGAGAACACTAATAACTATAAAGCAATGTAAATTTTTCTTCTATGAATGATAAAGGTCACACACATATCTTATTAGAATGCTGCTGGGCTGAAATATAGAAGTCTGGCTTGGTTGTAAATAAGGAACATGCTCTTTGCATTGAGTTGGTATATAGCCAAAAAAGCTGCACTCATTTGCCTTCCTAGACATCCAGAGTTCAAATCAGAAGCAGCTAATTGCCCTGGGGACCTTCCTTTGGCATCTTGCCCAATGGTACTCTTCATGGGAGGAACAGCTTCACACACTGAGTTTAAAAGCATCTGGGTTGCTGATCTGAATGCTACTGCGAATGGATTGACCATCTGCCTTTGAGAAAGACAGTAGTCTAGGGAACTTTGATACTAAGAATCCACATGATAGCCCTTGACAGTTGAAAGCCTTCATTAAAGAAGAGATTAAAATAAACTGTGCATAAACCAACCAAACAAATAGGACCACTTTTATTTTGAATATATAGGAATATAATGTTGAAATATATTGATATCAGGCAGCTTATTGATCAATATTTGTTTGTTGATTCCAATTGTTTTATACTTTACATACTTACTATGGCAGTCACACACTTTGGTGAGTAAAACTTTATCTGCATCTTAACGAAATTCACCTTTTAAAAAAAAAACAACTTGCCTCAAGCTTACTCCAGATGTGGAACAAAAATGAGAATCTACTTACTCATAATTAGTTTACCATGTTTTGTAATTATTTAAGTGCTAAATTTTCATTCATTTTCTATCAGAGGAAAGTGATATTGTAGAATGGGTTAGCATGAGTTGCATATTTTGTAAGTGATATACATATATACCCTGATTCCTATAACAATAGATTATAATATTAGGATAGATTACCCATAACATGGTTATATTGAGATGAAGTTGAAAGTATCTTCCTTTGATCATTAACTTCTCCAGAGGACATTTTGCAATGAATATTTGCATCTATTATCTAAAATTGTCCTCACAGGTCGGCCCTGGGAAGAGTTATGAAGGTAAATATATACCTCACCTATGAAACATTCTTAAATGCTTGGCATAGTAGTGTGGAAATTCTTAGAAAATTATAAAGATCTATCACATCTGAAGAACAGTGCCCTTAGGTAGAACAATGTTTGTTAACACTTATAATTTATAGACTGGGTTTCTGTCACTTTTATGTCTTGCTCTCAGGGGGATTTACCAAATAGTCTCAGCAAGTAAGATGGGAAAGGCATGTGTGTGTGTCTCCATATTATGCATACTGATTTTCTTAAAATTTAAATATTCTTGGGCTGATTTTTGAACACTCAAGTGCTGATTACCTTAAAGCCATTAATATGATGTCCATGTTAACTTTAAAAGGTAATTTAATTTAGTGTCCCTAAAAAGAAATGCATAGGTATATTTAAAATTGAATCGCCTCTTTTAAAACTGCTCTCTGTGTACATTTCCTTCTGTTCTGTAAAAGGCAAGCACATTCCAGCTGTAAGCATTTGCAGGTGGAATGCACAGCATGACCGATATTTGCCCTGCTTTCCTTTCCCTTGGGGAAATCTACCAACCTGGTTGCAGACTGTCAGTAGGAAGATAGAATGATTTACAACCAGCCTGTGGGTGTTTATACTAAAGTGCATATAGCCAAATGGCACTGGTGGAGAAAATGGAGTGGAATATATTGATTCATAGGTTTTTGGGCCATCCCTAAAACCCACAGGCACAATCAATATTGGGGATATTGAGTTTATTATTCAAAATATACTGTGCACCAATAATCAGAAAAATTGAAAAGAATAAGATAACCTCAAATATATAGAGAAGGCAACACACAAAGATGAATTGCAGGGGTTTGAAGTTCACGGTTTAAGGTTACTTAGCATAAAGAAACACATATTCACTGGTTACATATGAAGATTTTTTTTGAATAGACTTTTGTATCAGGTAAAGAATCAAATTAATTTACTGAATACATATAAAAGGTGCCAAAAGACAAAGTCAGGGAAAAGCAGAAACATATGTGGATCAATTAAATATTAGATATTGCAGGTGCGTAAACATACTTCTTGAGTATTTTTAGCTGATCAGAATGAAGTCACATGAATCTAAATTTTAACAACATAGAAGAATTCTAGGATTGAAATACATTTGAGGAGAGAGAGAGAATGCCAGTCTCATTAAAGGAGACAGATCCTCAGGATGTAAAGAGAGTCTGCATATGGTACTGGCCTGCAAATTTGCTTATGATCACCATTCTTCTTACAACTACCTAACCAATTTAAATATTGAAAAGACTGATTTAAAAAATGTATATGTTGCTAAACATCATACGAAATACACATAGATATGCTGAAGATTCTAGGTAATAGTCCTTTAAAAATTGTACACCAACTCTAGACATCCAAATTTTATAAATATTGTTGCAACGTGATATATAGGAAAGAAGATGAAACTCCAAACTGTTGCTTCAAAATTTTTTTAAGGTGCTTGTGTGTTCTTTTTTTTTTTTATTAAATACTTTATTTTTTCTCTTCAAGTTACATCTCAGTCACAAACCCTTCCCTATTCCCCCTTCCTGTCCCACCCTTCCACCCTCTTCCCCCAACAGCTACCCCTTTCAGTCCAACAAATGGTTCGTTCTCTTATAACAATAAATACTATACAAAACAGCAGAAATAAATATGCCACATTTATGAGAGTTAAATGGCCCAGTATATCTTCCCAATGTCCAGTTCATACATATTTGGCCCCTGAATTTAACATTCTACCATCTAACCATTTCCGTGAGTTTAAAGTACTATTACTGACTTAGTTTTCATACTAACTTGCATCATGATTATAACCATCTTCTTAGATCTAGAATGCCCTCTTGATTCCTAAACAACTCAAAATTTAACTATGAGACTCTAGCTGTCTATTCTTAAACCAACTCAGAGACCTGAGAGGGATAAATATATCTGATTATATAGGAAGTGCAGGGCCTGCAGATTCCAATACTAGGAAATGACAAACCAGTGACTGCCTGGACAGTTCCCATTTTCTCTCCATACATTCCAGCATCAGTCTTCAGTCTTTTGGTCCTGTTTTTCTGACAGACATTTATTGTAGAGCAGGGAATATGAAGGACTTACCTACCCTGTCTTGGCAGAGTTAGGCTGTCGACTTCCCTGCTACCAAGTTTTGTCCTTTTTGGACAGCAGTCTGTCTGCAGTTGAAGCAAGGAGTTTTTTCATGCCAAGAGATAGGCTTGCCACTAATTCAACCATCTCACACTGGAGATTCTTCGATGCTTATCTTCTACTTGGAGTAGAATAGGGAGTGCTGTCAGGAGCTGATATGTCTCGATATAAAAAAAATCTTAATTTAAGACATCTTTGAATGCCATATTCTGCAGATCTCTTGGTATATTTGAAGATGCCCTATCCATCTCTTGTATTTAGATAAGCAAATGTTCCTTGTCTCTTCACAACTTAATTACTGAGTAGCTTAGAGAATATCTGTGATAGACTGTCATAGTAGCTAACAAAGTGACATGCTTGTATGACTAGGAGTTTGTTTTTCTTAACTATCCTAAACAGTTTAAGACAGTTGGTATCAAGAGGCCAGAGCTTCACATTTCATTTTTAAGTATCTCTAAGTACGATACCATTAGGAAGCGTTACCTTTAATTTTGTATCAATATACAAAGATCTATTCAAATGTGGCTAAATATACTCTTAATTTTGTATCAATATACAAAGATCAATGCCTATGTGGCCCAATACAGTCTTAATATTGCGTCCATATACAAGGGTCAATACCATTGTGGCCAACTATAATCTTAATTTTGTATCAATATACAAAGATCAATACCAATGTAGTCCAATACAATCTTATTTTTGCACAATAAACAATGGTCAATACCACTTTAGCCAAATATACTACTAATTTTGTATCAATATACAAAGGTATAAGGGCATATTCAATAATCTGTCCCTTCTTCTTGGTCCTTCCTGTGGTATGTCTATGTCTCATTTTTCTCAAGTCCGTGCACTCCTACATAGGAGAGAAAGAAGGATACAGAAAAGGGAAAGAAGGAATACCCTGGGTCTAACCTCCAAATCCCATTAAACAGGACCATTTAACAACTTGTAGTCTCTTCCCCTAAATAACAGAGTTTTCAGTTATCCTTCAAATAACCAAAAAGGGGGGGGGGAGAAACACCCTCCCCACCCTCTGGGTATGGAACGTTGCACTCTTAGAATGACTTCCTGCTGATTTGGGTCGTAGTACACCTGTTTGGGGCCCAAACCAAAATGGAAAAATGGTTAAAAATGTTAGTACATTCCTTTTATGTTCAGTCCTTCTGTTCTCAACTGTTTAGATGTCCTAAGGAGTTTGTAGGCAGAAGCTGATCTTCCAGGCTTTACTGAGGTTCTGGCTGGGGCATTGTGTAGAGCTGAACGGTCTTAGCGATATTGAGTTGTTGTGGTTGTAGGCTTTTGATGGAAACAGCTATTGAGGGAGTCTGTCAGGCTGAATCAACTGGGTCACTCATCTTCTTTGGTGTTTGATTCTGCTTTCTGCTGAGGTTTCCGTTGTCCAGTTGTCCCTGGGTTCCTTGAATGGATGTTTTGATTCTCCTGGAAAGATAAGAACAGAGCCCTGCCCTAATCCTAACTCTGGAACAATTACCCTCTTTTTTGGGGGGAGGGGGGCTAGGTAATATTTCTCCTGAAGCAAATTTGTTTTTTTTGACAGTATATAAAATGTTATCTTTAAGTCTGGGTTAAAGAAGAAATTATTTTCTTATTTTGGAGCTAAACCAGCTTTAGTGTATATATTTTGAGATCTCAAAGGACAATTTGTTTGTATTGAGTAGGCCTTTTGTAAGTAGCTTTTAAACTTAGGTCCTTCCAAGTCCTTTGTGTGTGTCTCTGCATTCTAATTATTGGGATCAGAGACCTGTGGTTCCCATATAAAGGGATTAAAGATGTGTTCCACCACTCCTGGATCAAAGTTTTTCTCTATTTAGAGTTTGTTTTGTATCAGGCTGACCTTGAGCTCTGAGATCTGCCTGTTTCTGTCTCTAGTGTGTTGGGATTAAGGGTGTACTCTTCTTGAATGATGGGATTAAGGGTATGCACCCTCACCACCCTGTTCCGTGTAACTCTAGAATTTATAAGACCACTAACTCTATGGTTTTCCTCCCGTCTCTGCTGAAGTTAAAGGCATGGGTTAACACCACATTTCTCATGTATTTTACCTTAGCTCTACGTTTTTTCAGCACTTGGAGGTTTATAAACCAGGTTGAACGGCTGTATCCTTTATTTTATTTACAATGTTTTAACATTGTTACCTGCTTTTTTTAATTAATAAATTTATTTGTTTGTTGCTTCAGGTTATATCCTTATCATATTGTCCTCTTTTCCTGCTTCCCAGCCCCACCCTTCCATGCTCTACCCCCTGATCCTTCCGTCTTGTTCCTCTGGGGTGGAGTGTCCCTGCATAACAGTCTCTCATCACAGATCAGGAGTCATATGAGGGCCGAGAGCCTCTTCATACACCGGGGGCCTACGAGGCAGTACTGCCATTGAAAGGTGTCTCCTTGCTATGGGGGGAAACCTAAAAAAAAGACCAGCAAACACACAAACCCACAAAAACAAAGAACAACAACCAAAAAGAGAGGAAAAAGAAAAAGAAAAAAAAAGGAAAAGGAAAAAGAAAAAGAAAAAATAGTTTATGTCCATGTTCCTTTTGGTGTGTTGGTTGTAGTACAGATATCCTGTATGATATAGCTAGAATCCTACTATAAGTGAATAGATGCCATGTGCATCCTTCTGAGACTGGGTTAGCTCACTCAGGATGAGCTTCTCTAGATCCATCCATTTATTTGCAAATTGCATGATTTCATTGTTTCTGATAGCTGAGTAATATTCCACTGTATAGATGTACCACAGTTTTTTAATCCATTCTTCAGTTGAGGGACATCTGGGTTGTTTCCACTTTCTAGCTATTACAAATAAGGCTGCTATGAACATAGATGAGGAGACTTCCCTATGACTCCGTGAAGAGTCCTTTGGGTGTATACCCAGAAGTGGTATGGCTGGGTCCTGAGGCAAAGTTATTCCAAGATTTCTCACATATCGCCAGACAGACCTCCATAGTGGTTGCAAAAGCCTGCACTCCCACCAGCAATGGAATAGGGTTCCCCTTTCTCCACACCCTCGCCAGCATGTGCTGTCATTTGAGCTCTTTATCTTAGCCATTCTGACAGGTGTGAGATGGAATCTCAGGGTCGTCTTGAGTTGCATTTCTCTGATGATTAAGGATATTGAGCATTTCTTCAGGTGTCTCTCAGCCATTAGGGATTCTTCCTTTGAGAATTCTCTATTTAGCTCCGTCTCCCATTTTTTGATTGGATTATTTGGTTTCTTGGCTTTTAATTTTTTGAGTTCTTTGTAGATTTTAGATAATAGCCCTCTATCAGATGTGGGGTTGGTGAAGATTTTCTCCCAGTCTGTTGGTTGCCGTTTTGTTCGAATGACAGTGTCTTTTGCCATACAGAAGCTTTTCAGTTTCATGAGGTCCCATTTATTGATTGTTGATCTCAGGTCCTGAGCTGTTGGTGTTCTGTTCAGGAAGTTGTCACTTGTGCCAATGAGTTTGAGGGTTTCTCCTACTTTTATTTTTAGAATATTTAGTGTGGCCGGCCTTATGTTAAGGTCTTTGATCCACATGGATTTAAGTTTTGTACAAGGTGATAGGTATGGGTCTAATTTCATTCTTTTGTAAGTGGACATCCAGTTGGACCAGCACTATTTGTTGAAGATGCTGTCCTTCTTCCATTGTGCGGTTTGGCTTCTTTGTCAAAGATTAGTTGGCCATAGGTGTGTGGGTCCATGTTTGGGTCTTCAATTCGATTCCATTGATCCATTGGTCTGTTTCTATACAAGTATCATGCTGTTATTTTTACTATTGCTCTGTAGTACAGCTTGAAATCTGGGATGGTGATACCTCCAGATGTTTTTTATTGTACAGGATTGATTTAGCTATTCTGGGCTTTTTGTTGTTCCATATGAAGTTGAGAATCGCTTTTTCCAGGTCTATAAAAATTGTGTTGGTATTTTGATAGGAATTGCATTGAATCTATATATTGCTTTTGGTAGGATAGCCATTTTTATTATGTTGATCATACCTATGCATGAGCACGGGAGATCTTTCCATCTTCTGAAGGCCTCTTCCATTTCATTATTCAGGTGCTTGAAGTTCTTGTTGTATACGTCCTAGGTCCTTACTTGCTTTGTTACAGTTACCCCCAGGTATTTTATATTGTTTGTGGCTATTGTGAAGGGGGTTGTTTCCCTTATTTCTTTCTCAGTATATTTGTTTGTTGTATAAAGAAGGGCTTCTGATTTTTTTTTTGAGTTAATTTTGTATCCAGCCAACTTGCTGAAGTTGTTTATCAGCTGTAAGAGTTCTTTGGTGGAGTTTTTGGGGTCGCTTATGTATACTAACATATCATCTATGAATAGGGATAATTTGACTTCTTCATTTCCAATATTTATCCCTTTGACCTCCTTTAGTTGTCTTATTGCTCTAGCAAGGACTTCAAGTACTATATTGAAGAGATATGGTGAAAGTGGATTTCCTTGTCTTGTCCCTGAGTTTAGAGGAAATGCTTCAAACTTCTCTCCATTTAATTTGATGTTGGCCACTGGCTTGCTGTATATTGCCTTTATTATTTCTAGGTATGGTCCTTGTATGCCCATTCTCTCCATAACTTTTAGCATGAAGGGGTGTTGGATTTTGTCAAATGCTTTTTCTGCATCTGGCGAGATTATCATGTGTTTTTTTTTCTTTCACCTTGTTTATATGGTGAATTACATTGATAGACTTTCATATATTGAACCATCCCTGCATTCCTGGGATGAAGCCTACTTGATCATGATGTATGATACTTTTGATGTGTTCTTGAATTCGGTTTGCTAGTATTTTATTAAGTATTTTTGCAGCTATGTTCATGAGGGAGATTGGTCTGAAGTTCTCTTTCTTTGTTGGGTCTTTGTGTGGTTTAGGAATCAGAATGACAGTGGCCTCATAGAATGAGTTTGGCAGTGTTCTTTCTGTTTCAATGTGGTGGAAGTGTTTGAAGAGTAATGGTGTTAGTTCCTCTTTGAAGCTCCAGTGGAATTCCGTGCTAAAGCCATCTGGCCCTGGGCTTTTCTTTGTTGGGAGATTATTAATGACTGTTTCTATTTCCTTAGGGGTTATTGGGCAGTTTAAGCTGTTAATCTGATTTTGATTTAGTTTTGATAGGTGGAATTTATCGAGGAAATTGTCCATTTCACTTAGGTTTTCAAATTTTGTGGAATATAGATTTTTAAAGTAGAACCCGAATATTTTCTGGATCTCCTCAATGTCTGTTGTTATTTCTCCCTTTTCATTTCTGATTTTGTTGATTTGGGTTCTTTCCCTTTGCCTTTTAGTCAATTTGGCTAGGGGTCTGTCTTTTTTGTTGATTTTCTCGAAGAACCAACTCTTGGTTTCATTGATTCTTTGTATAGTTCTTTTTAATTCTAAGTTGTTGATTTCAGCCCTAAGTTTGTTGATTTCCTGCCTTCTGCTCCTCTTGGGAGTGTTTGCTTCTTTTTTTTTTTCCAATTCACCCAGTTTAGCTGTTAATTCACTAATATGAGCTGTCACAATTTTCTTTTTGAAAGCACTTAGTGCTATGAACTTTCCTCGCAGCACAGCTTTCATTGTATCCCATAGGTTTGGGTATGTTGTGTCTTCACTGTCGTTGGATTTTAAGAAGTCTTTGATTTCCTTCTTTATTTCTTCCCTGACCCAGTGGTCATCCAGTAAGGAGCTGTTCAATTTCCATGTGTGTGTAGGCTTTCTGTTGATTCTTTTGCTGTTGAAGACCAACTTTTTTCCATGGTGGTCTGATAAGATACAAGGTGTTATTTCAGTTTTTTTGTATCTATTGAGACTATCTTTGTGTCCAACTATGTGGTCGATTTTGGAGAAGGTTCCATGAGGTGCTGAGAAAAAAGGTGTATTCCTTGGTGTTTGGGTGAAACGTTCTGTAGATATCTGTTAGGTCCATTTGTTTCATGATCTCTGTTAGACTCAATATTTCTCTGTTTGGCCTCAGTCTTGATGATCTGTCCATTGTTGTGAGTGGGGTGTTGAAGTCTCCCACTGCTAATGTGCTGTGATCGATGTGCGATTTAAATTTTAGAAGCGTTTGTTTTAGAAAAGTAGGTGCCCTTGTATTTGGGGCATAGATGTTCAGTATTGAGATTTCCTCTTGATGAATATTCCCTTTGATGAGTATATAATGCCCTTCTTTGTCTTTTTTTCATTAACTTCAGTTGGAAGTCTGTTTTGTTTGATATTAGGATGGCTACTCCAGCTTGTTTCCTGGGTCCATTTGCTTGAAAAACCTTTTCCCAGCCCTTTACTCTGAGGTAGTGTCTATCTTTGGTAGTGAGATGTGTTTCTTGTATGCAGTAAAAGGACGGGTCTTGCTTGCGGATCCACTCTGTAAACCTGTGTCTTTTTATTGGGGAGTTGAGCCCATTGATGTTGATGGATGTTAGTGACCTGGGGTAGTTATTTCCCATTAGTTTGGTATATAGGTGATGGTCATGTGCCTCTTTTGGTTTAATTGCTGAGGGGTTTTGGGGTTTTCTATTCCCTTTGTTTTCTTGGGTGAAGTTTTCTTCTCTGGGTTGGAATTTTCCTTCTCGGATTTTCTGTAGGGCTGAGTTAGTGGGTAGATATTTTTTAAATTTGATTTTGTCATGGAATGTCTTGTTTTCTCCATCTATGTTGATAGAGAGTTTTGCTGGGTATAGCAGTCTGGCTGGGCACTTTTGATCTCTCAGGACTTTTAGGATATCTGTCCAGGCCCTTCTAGCTTTTAAAGTTTCTGAAGAGAAGTCAGGTGTAATTCTGATGGGTCTGCCATTGTATGTGACTTGACCTTTTTCTCTTACAGCTTTTAATATCCTTTCTTTGTTCTCTACATTTGGAGTTTCTATTATTATGTGGCGAGAGGAGTTTCTTTTCTGATCTAATCTGTTCAGTGTTCTGTAAGCCTCTTGGATTTTTACTGGCATCTCTTTTTTCAGGTTTGGGAAGTTTCTTCTATGATTTTGTTGAAGATATCTCCTGGGCCATGGAGTCGGGAGTCTTCTCTTTCCTCTATGCTTATAATTCTTAGGTTCCATCTTTTCATTGAGTCCTTGATTTCTTGGATGTTGTTGGTGAGAGATTTTTTAGCTTTCTCATTTTCTTTGGATGTTGTACTGATTTCTTCCATCGAATCTTCCATGCCTGAGATCCTGTCTTCCATCTCTTGCATCCTATTTTTGATACTCACATCTGTAGTTCCTGTTCTCTTCCCTTGATTCTCCACTTCCTCTTTTAACTCTGACTGTGTTTTCTTTATTGTTTCTATTTCTGTTTTCATGTCTTGTATGGTATTGTTCGTTTTGTACATTTCCTTCTCCAGCTTGCTTGTTTTTGTATGAAAATCTTTCATTGCTTTGTCCTTTTACTGTTCAAGCTCTGTCACCTTGGCTTGGAGTTCTTTAATGGTGTTGTTCGTTGTTTTGACTTGTAAAATTGTGGCTTCTTTGAATTCCTTCATGGATTTAAGTTCTTCTTGAAGGGACTCTATCACCTTCCATAATGCAGAATTGTCATCGTTTTCATGTGTTTCTGTTGGTGTGAGGTCATCCGAATTGGATGAGCTAGGATAATTCTGCGTTGTTGGAGTCATATTTCATTGATTTCTAGTTTTTCTTGGACCTTTGTCCATATCGATGTGTTTAGCTGTCTGTTCTTGTCGTTTTCTGTGCTTGGATCCACAGGGGATGCTTTGGTGAAGGAGTCGAATTGCTTGGCTATGTCGTTGCTTATAGGGGGATCTCAGGGTCACTGTGGTTTTAATAGCCTGAAGCACTGTGAGCTGGTGCATCCTATTCCCAGTTAGTGAGTAATGGTCCGGGATTGTTTCACTGCTCCCAATTTAGACTTCTCTATGTTGCACACTGAGTGATCAGTCTGTAATGGTTCTGATGGTATGGACCTGTTTTCCCAGGCACAGATTCTGTTGGCTTTGTTTGTTGTCATGGATGGTGACAGGTCCCGGCTCCCCACCTAATATGTCTGGGTTTTCCAGAATACAGCTATGGTCCCCTGGCTTCTGGTTTCCCACTAGGCTTCTCGGCCACAAGCCTGGCCCCTCAGCCCCACCCGCCTGTGCCGGCTTCCCTCCCTGTCTGCTCAGCTGCTGTTGTGCGGAGCCCCACCCCTCCCGCCACTTGTGCCTGCCTCCCTCCCCAGCCGCTCTGCTGTGGGTGTGCAGAGCCTGTGCCTGACTCCCTCCCCATCCGCTCTGCCGTGGGTGTTCGGAGCCCCGGCCCCTCCCTCCGCCTGTGCCTGCCTCCCTCCCCAGCCACTCTGCCGTGGGTGCGTGGGGCTTCGACCTCTCCCACCGCTTGTGTGGACTTCCCTCCCTAGCTGCTCCGCCATGGGTGCGCCGGGCTTCAGCCCCGCCCGCCTGTGCCTGCTTCCCACCCTGCCTGCTCTGTCTGACGGCTTCCCGCTCTCTCGAATCCTCTGTGGCTCGAGCGGCTGCGGACCACCCGCCGAGCGCCCTGTTTCTTCCTTGCTAAGACTTCAACTATCCCGCAAAGTTTCCTAAGTAGCTATAAGGTCCTCCAGAGGTGTGAGGAGCCCAGTAGGCTAGTGGGCGCTGGCCATGTGGCCTCTGATTCTGCCTGCTGTGTGTTGCGGTCGATTTTACCAGGCACCTCTCCAAATGGGAGTTCCTGAATCCCGGATTTAGTGGCTTCCATGTTTGAGAGAGATGGGGGGAGAGCCTTACCCTGGGACTTTTAACAGTCCCTTGGGAGCTGTGAGTGTTCCCAGAGGGTCTAGCCCCTCCAGTTTTTGCAGAGTGTCCAATAACTGAGTTTTTTTTTTTGGCTCTTTTCTCCCACGTTCAAAATGCATCAGAGCAGGTCTCCACCATCTTGGCCCCCCGCTTCAAAATTTTGAGTTCTTCCTGCATACCCCTCCCAGTCTCGGCTAATTAGCACTGTATATTTCATTGAACAATTCTCATGTTGTTTGGTATTTGATTCATTACAGCCCATCACAACTTCCAATTATCTGCTCCCCCTAACCCAGAAAACTTGATTTTTTATTTTAATTATTCAAGATACTTTTCAAATTATATAAAGTATATATTAAATAAATATATATTATACATCATATAGAAATTACAGATGCAGCCAAATGCCATCTTTTCCAGTTTATTTTCACCCTTTGTCATGGCTTTGAGATTGTCTCATGCATACTGTTCTCTTTTTGGAAAAAATGTGAGAAAAAAGTAACAGATTGTTTAGAGTTTTTAAAAAATACATATAAGGTGGTTACAGCAGATGACCAACAGAATCCACTTCACTCTCAGAATTTTGATTTCCTTTGATCAATGAGAGTCAATTCATATATGTGATTGAATGGAGAGGATAACAGAAATAAACAAGGTAAGCCACTAAACTTTAGACACAAATGTCCAACGAACCAATTTAATAGGACATGCACTATTTCCTCAGTCTGTCATGGCCGTCTTCTTGAAATATTAGTATTGCATTATATTTTTCATGTAAGCTTTATGTAGAAATAATTAATTAAATTATTTACCAGTATTTAGATTGTATTTAATTGGTCTGTGGTGTTAATCCTTGACACACTATTATAAATGAGCACACAGAAACCTCATGGTTTATGAAGCCTTGACCTAGATTGTGCAATCTTAGCCCATCTAAGCTAGACCTTAATTCTATTCCCCAAATAAAACTCCAATATATACATACGTCCCCTGGGATGTTATTCTTCATGCTATGCCAGTGCTCCATGCCACATGTCAAGATCTTCTTTCATCTATCCTATCATGAGTCTCCTTCTTAGTCTTCCTCGTTTCTTCTCTTTTCTTCTGGAGCCTTCTTCTATCCAAGATTCTCTCTGCTTCAAAAGCCCACACACCTTAGTCCCACCTATCTCTGTCCTTGCCCAGTCTCAGGACTCAGCATTTATTCAACCTGTCAGAGACAGTGGTTAGCAAGTAAAGTAACAGACAGCAAAGCAGGTCCATTAATTAGCATTTAGAATACATAATATCACCCCATCAATTCCTCCTTTTGTCTAATAAAAAGGCTACTTTTTTTTTAGTCCATACAGTAAAAACAGTAAGAACAAATATGAAACAATCAAGAAAACCACATATAAAAATTACACACATAATGTTTAGCCTATTTGTATCAGGCAAAGTCAAAGAAGAAAAAAATAATCTATCTTTCTAAAGTTCTGAAACTAAATATTTTCTATTGTATCCTATATTTATAAACCTAATGATTTAGATTTGAAAATATCCTTTTAAGTCCTAAACAATTTAAATTCAACTGAAATTTTATATCTGTTATGTCTTCAACCCCATCAAAGACATAAGAAGGGATAAAGTTATTATTTAAGTGAGTAGGAAGTACAGGAGAGCAGCTTCCAGAAAAGAAAAATGATAGTTTGTTGCCTAGACAGACCCAAATATCTCTGGATACCATCTGAGCATCATCTTCAGCCTTCTGGCCAAGCATATCTCACAGACTAAATTGTGCAGCAGAAAAAAGAAGGATTTTCCCATTCTGTCTCTGCAGAATCAGACCATAGACATACCTGCATTTAAGCTCTGGTTCATCTTTGGACTGTATATAGTCTGTTGAGAAAGCGGGGGTGTTTTTGCCCTGTAGGAGTTAACCTTTAATGGAGTTTTTTGGTGGTCGTTATCTCCTTCCAAGTTCAATGGGAACTGTCAGGAGCTGTCTTGAGTCAAACAATTTTTAAAATATAAAACATCTTTAAATGTCATCTTCTGTATGCTTCTGGGGGTTTTGAGGACATCTATTGATTTATTTATAAATCTATCATCTATCTATCTATCAATCATCTATGTTATGTCTGAACAGGAAAACTGTATATACTTAACAATTTATTATCTGTTTAACCTAGTAAGCATATTTTATGATAAATTAAGACTAGTATTTGAATTGACCAGGAGCTTGACTAACAGGTCATCAACTTGTATTACCCAATATTCCAAATAGATTGCAATAGCAACCTATAAAAGGATTGGAAGCTTAACACAACCTAATGAATTCGGAAAAAAGAGTTTCAGTTAAGTTTTTGCTTAGACTAGACTGGCCTATGGGCATGTATTTGGGCAATTTCCTTGAATGCTAACTGATGTAAGAAATGGACCAGTGTTGGGGAAAGTCTAATAGACTGATTTCAATGCTGAGCTCTGGTTACCACTCCTTCTGAAGCATTCTCTTGTTTGGTTAACAAAAGTCGCTGATAGACAATTAGCTGGGCAGAAATGATATAGGAAGGCAGGACTTCCTGAGATTAGAACAGGAACCCTGAGTTTTACACAGAGGAATTGCTCATTCTATCAGGACACATGGAAGCAGATAGCTGTGTTTGAGACCGCTGGAAGGTAATCACAGACACATGTCGATTTGGGATTAGGTGATCTGGATTAATTTAGAGTAGCTAATTGATAGTCTGCCCAGATAAGGGTTAAGTGTTGAAACATTAAAAGGTCTTGGTGTATTTAATTATTGGGGAAATGACTGTGGCAGCTTATAGGCCATCAGTCCAAACAAATCCAGGGTCGGACTTCTGTACCCTCATTGAACTCTGGTGAATCTCCCGCCTAATATAACAACTTATATTACTTAACAGAGTTTAGGATACAGGTGGTGTAGGCCACCCTTGGTCGGGGGCTCTTTCCACAGGATAAATCAGGCCACTGGTTAAGGTGGACCAGGTATTAACCCATCAACTGGTGTCCTGCGAGGCTGCCCATTGCTCAGCCAAGCCTCCTGCTGCTCCACCTCCCTAAACTTACAGTTTATACTTATTAATAAATACAATTGATAACTAAATTACAGTTTCAGTCCACAATGCTGTAAGTGGTACATCCCTAGGCAGGTGATCTTGTTCTGAATAAAAATATAAACTAATCACAACCTTGCTGGAAACCAGAAAATAACATTCACTATGGTTTTGAGTTGCAGTCTGATTTATATTCTTGTTCTGATTTCTGTCAATGACAGACTATGACCTAAGTCAAGTAAATCTTTTCCTCTTAAATTATTTTTGTTATATGTTTGCCATAGTAATAGAATGAAACTGAAGCACATGGTTTCCCACAAAATATCACAAAGTCAATGCTTTCTAAAAAGTAAAATATTAATACATTTTAATATAGTACCACCTAGAATATGTTGTCACTGATCTTTGCTCTTTCAAGTTTGACACTGAAGTTATAATGATACTTATAGGAAATATTTTAAGCATATTTATAAATTCAATTGCATTTTATCAAGTTTTAAAAACATAAGTTATAATCTTGTTATTCCATTTGACATAAACACATAAATTAATAAATAATAAAAGAGAGGGGATGAATGGAAGTGAAAAAATAGTTAACAACAATCAGAAGATTGTATTGTTTTTTAAAAGTCTGGGGACAATTAAAAATTAAAATAAATTGTGTACTCATTGTGTCCAAATAAAACAGATGATAAAGTCAGATATGATGGTGCAAGCCCTTAATCCCAGCACTCAGTAGGCAAAGGCAGGTGGATCTCTGTGAGTTCAAGGCCAGATTGGTCTAAAAAGCGAGACCAGGACATCCAAGACTTGGTACACAGAGAAACCCTGTCTTTAAAAACAAAAACAAAAGCAAAACCAAAACCAAAACAACCAACCAACCAACCAACCAAACAAAAAAAAAAAAAAAAACACACATGAAATAGTAGAATGGGCTGCTATATAAATAAATAATTTATTTAATGAATAATACTATGGTACAAAACTAAACTGGAAAAGACCATAAGATTATAGATACAGAAAGCAGCTGTTTTAGTGTAGAGAGTCCATAAGGAGATAGAAGTCTGGAAGTCTAAGTATTGTGGAGTCAATTGAGGATTTGAGGGTACATAACAAATACAAGTCCCATAAAAAGAGACTATAACAAATTTGTCCTGAAGACTCAAGGGGATAGTTGAAGACAGACAGTCATTAAAATTATTATAACAAAAACAATTGTTCTCAGTCAGAAATTACGGGATGGACCAATTGTGCATTGTGAAAAACCTAGAAGGAAGCTCATCAGTTACAAAGAAAATGATTTTTCAATTTACAGGCAAACTGGTCCATGTGGTGATGTAATTAGTCCCCAGTGGAACAGAAGAGAATGGTAACACCTCCCAATCCTGTTCAATAAGCTCTTGTTGGTGATATTTTTACTCCTTTTTTTTCCTTTTGAGGCCCTTTAGATTTGTCAGAATTTGTCACCCTAGAACATACCACTTTGACAAGTGAATTATCATGCATTCATGGTATTTGAACAAACTGTAGAAATACAAAAGGGAAGTATTTTAATCTAGAGACAGGAGATGAACTCTCCCCTGTGATAGATGCCCTCTCTGTAGTAGGAGACATATTGTTTTACTACATTTATAGCCCAGTTAAATCTGTACAAAAAGACCTGATAGAATAACTCTTATCTTGTTCAGTCTCCCAAAGAGTTTTCTTATGTTCCTGAAGTTAGCTATGTATTCCAGCTAACATGGAAACATTTATGTTTTCCTTGATAGTGCTTCGAGGACTTGTTTCGTTCAGAGGATTCATTTTTCATGTTAAATATTATAATTTACACAAACTTACAGACACACTAAAAATGATATGCTTTTCTGTTTTGTGTCCATTGAATTCTCAGCTCCATCTGAATACTCTAAGTCATAATAGGCAAGATTTATGTTCCTCTATAGATCTTTGGGAAAAAAATGACTAGTTCCATCTATTTGTCAGCAAATTGCATGATTTCCTTGTTTCTGATGGCTGAGTAGTATTCCATTGTGTAAATGTACCTCAGCATTTTTTTTATTCATTCATCATTTGAGAGACATTTGGGTTGTTTCCAATTTCTCTCTATTACAAATAAAGCTCCTATGAACATAGTTGAGATGTCCTTGTGGATTGGTGAGGAATCGTTTGGATGTATACCAAAGTTTGGAGTGGCATGGCTGGGTCTTGAGTGAGATAAGCCAGACCCAGAAAGATGCACATTGCATCTATTCATTTATAATTGGATTTTAGCCATATAGTACAGGATAACTATCCTACAACCAACAGACTGAAAGGAACAGGAACATAGACTTTGTTACTTGTTAGTGGGATACATTGCCCTAGTGGAGGTGCCATGTAGGCCCCCAGTGTAAGAGGAGGCTCTTATTCCTCATATGGTTGCTGAACTGCAGGGGGCTGATATGTAGGGCACCCCACACCAGCGGAGTAGGATATGTGAGAGAATTGAGAGAGGGTGAGAGAGTGGGTCTGGGAAGGGTGGAGAGAGGGGACTGTGATGGAGATGTAAATTGAAGTAACAAATAAACAGTAAAAAAAAACCAAACAAACAAAAACAAAAAAAGAAAAAATAAAAGACTAGCCTAGGGCAAACTCTGATGTTATAAGTCAAAGGCAACAGACACTGGGGGTTTAAAAAATTAGAATTCTTGAATTAATATTTTAAAAGCACCTTAGTGACCTAATAATCTGGCATTGGACACTTAAGAAGAGGCATGTGTTTATGTCACTGATACTTAGTTTTATCTGTTACAACAGATAGCTTCATTTAAATAGTAATCAAATTTTCAGCATTAATAGAATTCATTAAAAATAAAACAAAACTATAACCCTTTTTCATGGCACACTGTTACTGTGAAACAAGTGGAAAGAAAGAGAGGGAGAGGAAAGGAAAGAGGAAAGATGAAACTGATTTAAAACGTTAATTTAATTATATCAATACTAGAATAAGTGGCAGGGATGAAAAGATAACTAAGGGAGGCATTTTTACTCTGTAAAAATGACAAATTATTTAAAAAATAGAACAACAAATACCATAACACCTATTTAGTTTTTTCTCAAACTCTTTTAAAATTGTGGACATGAACACATTTTAAACTTGTGATATGGAAAGTTAATTATACTATCATTATCATCATAATTTATGAATTTTACTGATTTCTTAATACTCATTTTAAATATCAAACACCTTTACCGATGTGTAATATTTCCAGAATATATGGAAAACAATTGGAAATTATGTAGTTGTGGGAATGCATATCTTAAATACATATTTTAAATGATCACACTAATATTTTTTTTTGGATTGGTCTAAAAAAAATCAATCCAGAAACATGATCACTTTCTTCTCCTATTGCCTGAGGATTAGGATGTAGAACTCCCAATTACTTCTCCAGTTCCATGTCTAACTGTAGGCTGCCATGTTCCCTGCCTTGATGATAACGGAATAAACTTCAGAAACTGTAGGAAACCTCAATTAAATTTTTTCTTTTATAAGTGTTGCTATAGTCATGGTGTTTCTTCATGGCAATAGAACAGTGATTGACTAAGATGTCCACCAATCATAATAGAACTAAATTAGTAAGTATGTTTCAATGATAGCCTTAAATGCAAACAGTCTCAATTCACCAATAAAAAGATATAGGTTTACTGATCAGATTAAATCCAAAAATCTGTTGTTTCTGTCAAAGATCACAGTGATAAAGACATCCAAATACTGAAAGTCAAGGAATTAAGGCAAAAGACGTTTCAAGATAAGGGTTGATCATACCTATCTGCTGAAGTAGACTTCAAACCAAGATTAGAACATATAAAGAAGGCCACTGTATATTAATGAAAGAAAGCATTCATTATGATGTTATACCAACAATCATTATAATTTGTCATAAGAAATATGAATGCATACAAATATCTGTTACTATGCAATAAAAGTAGGTGATTTCAATAATCTACTATCATCTCTTGCTAGGACATCTAAAACAAAGGGCAACAAAGAAACATCACAGCTATACTACTATATAGATCAAATAAATTTAGCAGCTATGTATAGAATATCCTACACAATATTAATATAACTCATATAATAAGTACATCAAGAAATAGCATGGGTGAAGAAAAGTACTATTCAGAGAATGACAGAGGGAATACAGGATAACTGTGGGCAGGAGAATTAGGGAGAGCAAATTATAATGACACATATATAACAATCATAACTATCTAGTCATGATGACAGAATCAATTCTGTCCATAAGGTCTAGAAAAAGTTCTACTGTTTGAATTTAATAGATATTATTGTAACAATTCACCACCACATGAATAAATCAAAAGACATTTAACATCATAAACATATTTATAAGTGAATCTGTTTGAAAACATTAACAATAAAATTAGAGTTACCTTTAAAGTGTCAATATCACATTAAGGAAAATAATTTTTTTGTGTTTATTACTTCAGGTTACATCTCTATCAAAGTGCCCCCTTGGTTTAAGTAAGTGTGAGCAAACATTTGAATTCTCAATTCTCTTCTTTGTGTCTTCTGTTCTTTTTTTGTCTATCTGCAGAATAAATATGAATCTGTGCCTGGCTGAATCTTGTCTTGCCTGTCCATTTCTCTCTCTCTCTCTCTCTCTCTCTCTCTCTCTCTCTCTCTGTCTGTCTCTGTGTGTGTGTGTGTGTTTCTCTCTAACAAAGGGATTTTACTCTATATTTATTGGACAGTTAGAAAGCATCAGGTAGAAGAAAGAATGAGGGATACGTCACAGAAATTTTAACAGAGCTTAACAATGAATGAAGTAATTAGCTTCAACAAATCCAGATACCAAGTAAAATTATCAAGCAATATCTGCATGTTGCATCCAACTTTTATGGTGAATATGTATTTTTAAGGCCTCTTTAATCCTAAAGTTTCAGTAATAGTTATTATACTATCAATGCACATGTGCACTACTTATGGGTCAAGGACACAGAAGAATATATAATTTAGGATTACAACTTCACATTGGCTTAGGTTGTAAGTGTTGATTATATAGAAAATCCAAAGCAAATGAATTTAATTGTCATTGTTGGAAATTCTTAAAGAAAACTGACTTAAATAAAAAAAATAAAAAATTGAGTCCTTTTATAAAATACAAATTTATATTCTACACAGAAAAGCCACCCCTTGAGGTTTATAGAGACTGAAACACCAACCAAAAATAAAAAGCATATATAAACTGGACCTAGGCCCCTACACATGTATAGATGATAGGCAGCGTGGTCTTCATGGTGAATTCTTAGCAAGTGGAACTGCATGTGGGAGGGGACTATCTCTGACATGGACACTTTTGCCTGTTAGTGGAACACCTAACCCTAGCTGGGCCACCTTGTCGGGCCCCAGAACAAGTGGAAGTTTTTAGCCCTCATGAGACTTTATGAACCAAGGTGGGTCGATATGTGGGAGATTCCTCTCATCTGAGGAGAAGAAGAACGAGAAGAGGTAGAAGAGGATGGGGGATGAGACCAGGTGATGAGGAGGGAGAGGGCTGCCATGGGGATGTAACTTGAATAAACAAATAAAATAAAAAAGAAAGGTCAGTTACAGATGTTTTAAAACAAATATCAAATGTTGACTACATGAACCATACTGTGACTGCATTCTGTGTCACCAGTACATCTGTCATGAATCTTCCTTTCATCTGGCCAGAACTATAGAAAGCCCTTTTGGCTTTCTATTCTTCTAGAAATCATTTTGCTCAAAAAAGTAAACCACGGAGGTGGGATCTTAGATGCTGTCAGCCATTCAACCCACACACGATCTTAGTAAGGCCATGATTCAAGAGTGTCATGTGAACAGACCAAGTCAAAAATGTTCAGGAGGCTTGATTGAGATGCTGGTATTCAAGTGTGTTCTCTCCGTCCTTTCTGGCTAGAGCTGTGTTTTCAGCCATGTGAAAATGCAGCTGTTTTATGGAGAAAAGAAGATAAATGGACACATATGAGAGTTAGAACTCAAAACATTCTCTTCCTCTAGAGTTAACATTCTAGAAGATAATATAACTTCTCATTTTAAAGCCAATATGAGTATATTTTAAAATTACTTATGCAAAGAAATATCCCAGATTACAATGGATTGGCTTTGAACATTTTAATGTGGTGAGAAAATCGAGACTTGGATTAGGCAGTGTGACATGCCTAATCCCACAGATGGATTGATTGTTGCACAAATAAAACTTATCCTCACATCACCTCATTTCTGGTATTACCTCTATTATCCCATCCCTCTTAGTAAGCACTTTCCAGTAAAGTTCATCACAAAGAGAATAAACATAAAATTCCAATGTTATTATGTTGCTCCATGACACTAAGAATCAAAAACTTTCATTCTGTCAAAAGAGTTAGTGTCTCTGTTTTTCTTTTCTTGGGCTTATAGCCTTACTTAATGACATGCTCAAATTTTCAGGGTTTATATCCCAAGTCCAAATAGTTCAGATGAATTCTTGGCTATCATAGTTGTCTACATTATTTATTAAACAATGACTATGGAAGGCTATTGAGCAATTGGCTAAAACCAACTAAAATACCATTGTAAATAGCAACTGGTGTGAGGGTAATTACATAATTGACTCTGAATATTTATTTCTGGTACAATACATTAATACCTGATATTGAATTATTTTTAAATTATCAAGTTTAAAACATAAGTTTCTTTAGTTATAATTCACAATGTGTTAAATATGTAAAGTGTTATTTTTGACATTCTTGTTTATAAAGTGAGTACACTATATAGCAAACCACAAAGACATCAAAAAATAAAAATAAAACATTATCAATAACATAAGAATAATGAAAAGGCAAGAAAATACATAGAAATTAAAATCATAAAAATAAAAATTGAGAAACAACAACTAGAGATAAAAAAAATTAAAAAGAAAAAAAAAGTATTATTGTTGCTGTGTCTCTACCCTGGTCAGGCGGCTCTGCTGATGGGGATGGCTATTAGTGTCAACTCCCTCCTCACCTCTTTGGAAAGACAGTAAATGCTATGAAGAGCATCTTTTACTGATCCTTCTCATCCTTTAGGTGGAGAGTGTGGCTTTGTTCTTATGACACATCAAGATTTCCTGAAGGAACAGAGAACACCAGACTCCCCAAGATCCTACTCTAGAATGAGTCATGTATTTTAGATCTTTCCAACATCACAAAAATTCTTTCTTTTATTTTTGAAAACTGATGTGTCAGAGTAAATTTATATAATTGTGTTTGTTTCTCACTTTCTCTCTTAACCCAGTTATCACCCAAGTAAATGAGACTTTATTATATATATATATTGTTTGTTAAACAAGCTTCACAACACAATAACTGAGAAGTTTTTACTCAATTCTTAACCCCTTAAGCTAGTATGGTCTCTCCCAGTGCAAATCCAAGAGATAGTTGCACTATGTGGCTTTCCTGGTCTAGCTCCTCTCTCCTTTGCTTGTGAATGAATCCATTACTTCCTCTTCCAATTCCTCTTTCCCTGGAAGCCAGGAAGTCTAGCCCTATTCTCTACCCTGCTCAGTGATTGGATGTAAGCTGCTTTATTGACATATCAGGGGACAATTGGCAAGCACTGCTAACATAACATTGAGACAGGAGATTCTCAGAACAATGATTGCAACCAGATATGGGGGGGGTACAGAAATCAGCATTTGAATTACTCAATAACCTTATGTCTACACTGATGCAATCCTGCATCAGTTTCTAGTTTTTAATATAAATACGAAGGAAAGGATGGAGGGAGAGAATGCAAGGAGATACAGCTGGAATTGGGAAGCAGGGATGTATGAATGCTGTGGAAACCTAATGCAGAGGAGACTTCCTGGATTCTATGATGATGGCCCTAGTGAAGACTCCTACTAGTGTAGAATACAGAGTTTGAACTGGCTATTTTTCTAGTCAGGCTTCCATCACTGGGCCTAGGAGTCTAGTGAATATCACCAGACAACCCAGGTTGATGCTAAGACATAACGTCATGTTCTGAAAATTGACAGCAGGATCCCAATGATGAGGACAACATCCGTACAGCTTATTGAACAAAGGAGGTCAAACTTATGCCTGCATAGAGCCTTCACTTATATAATCTACTCTCTTTGGCACCAGAAGGTACTCTACATTGGAAACAGAAGCCTGGACACCAACCCAGCGACGAAATCCTCAATTTACAATCTGTCCTATATATACGATATTCTGGGGCAATGGTGGTACAGATCTCTGGGAATTATTAACCAATATTTGGTTTTATTTGAGTTCTAAATCATGAGAGGGATCCCATGCACTATACTGCCTGGATGGCCAGCATCTGAAGACTGGATAGCCATCCCATAGACTGAGGGTAGAATCAAACATGACTGAAAAAAAGTCTATAAAATCATTACTAGTGACATTCTGCTCTGCTCATAGATCGCTGTCTTGTCCAGTTATAATCAGAGTGACTTACTCTAGAAGCACATGGGAGCAGGTTCAGAGACACACAACTACACATTATACAGAAAAAGAATCGATATTGAAGGTCCCTATAGCATCATTCCTCTCAGAAATGGGGAATCCCATGGAAAAGATATAGGAAAGATTGTAGGAATCTGAGGAAATGGTGGACCCTAGGAGAATATGGCCTACTGAATCAACAAAGCAGGACTCCCAGGAGCTCACAAAAATCGAAGCCATAAGCAAAGGGCATTCATTGATCTATACCAGGTTCTCTGCATATGTAATGACTCTTAGCTTGGTGTTTTTTGAGACTCCTAACAATGGGCATGAGTGTGCCTGATTCTTTTGTCTGCTCTTGAGATTCTTTTCCTCTTATTAGGTTGCATTGTGCAGCCTTGATTTGAGGGCTTTTACCTTGTCTTATTGTATCTTGTTTTGTGATGTTTGGTTGTCGTCTTTTGGATGCCTACTCTTTTCTGAAGAGGAAATGTAGGGAAAGTGGATCTGGGGGAGAGCAGAGGAGTATGTGAGGGGGAGATGAGAGAGACATGAAGGAAGGGGAAACAATAATCAGGATATACTGTATGAGAGAAAAATCTACTTGAAAATATCACATGGGACACTCACTTTAAAAATAACAAGAAAATAAAGCACATAATGAAAAGAGCAACTGTATTTATTATTCCAAATACTGATTTGTTCTTCTAAATGCATTTAGCAGAGAATCAAACATCAGCAGTTATCAGTTTCTTGCTCTTGAGAATAATCAGCATATTACAAAGAAAGAATAAGGTGAGTACATAGAAATGATTGTCAAAAACTGAAAATTATGACAGAAACCACATAGAGAATTTCTAATGGAATAATTACACAATTTTGAAAGTACTGACACTTGATGATAATATGTGTCACTGACTCAAGACACATGCTCAATCAGGAGGGGGTAAGTTTAGGCACATTCACATGTATGTTTCTGAAGGTCATACTAGGATGCCACACAGAGCATGCCATCTCACATGACAAAATCCTAGGAATGTGTGCAGTGTCTTGGTCCACAAAAATCTGTTTAAGTCTACTATATTTACTGACCTTGATACATAGGCTCAAAAACCAACCATAACTATTAAAATGTTACATTCACAGAAAGGAAATCAAGTATTTATACTCCCCCCATTTTTTTTTTACAAAATAATATCTCTCTAATGAAGAAAACTTGAATAAATATCTCAGAGGCAGTCAAGGAATAAATTTAGGAACAGGTTTTTTTCTGAGAAAAAAACATTTCACAAGTTCTCTGATTTTCTTTAAAGATAGTTAGAAATGAAATAAAATAACAAGCCATACCTTAAAACAATCAATGATTTTGAAATGACAGTAATGTCTATACTACTTAGTCAGTAATCAGGGTTAGGTTAAGTGGAAGAGATAAAATGTAAGAAACAATATAGGAAGACAGAGACATACCTCAGCAACATTACAGATTGTTACAGACCACTTCAGTAAAGCAATATTACAATCAAGTGAGTCAGATGAAGTGTTTTGTTCCCAATTAGGCTTCAATGATATATTAATATTAATAATACATTTTAATCTATGAATGAACATAACAATTAAAATATATTGATTTAAAAAAACTGTACTGTGTACAATAACAGAACATCTGGAGGTATCACCATCCCGGATTTCAAG
>CAJQZJ010000315.1:3698698-3713961 GCA_907164525.1 Lophiomys imhausi | reverse complement strand
GAATAAAATTAGACTCATACTTATAACTTTGCACAAAGCTTAAGTCCAAGTGGATCAAAGACGTTAACATAAGAGCTGACAAACTAAATCTATTAGAAGAGAAAGTGGGGGAAAGCCTCAAACTCATTGGCACAGGTGACAACTTCCTGAACAGAACACCAACAGCTCAGGCCCTAGGACCAACAATCAATAAATGGGACCTCATGAAACTGAAAAGCTTCTGTAAGGCAAAAGATACTGTCATTCAACAAAACAACAACCTACAGATTGGGAAAAGATCTTCACAACCTCACATCTGACAGAGGGCTAATATCCAAAATTTACAAAGAACTAAAGAAATTAAATGCCAAGAAACCAAATAATCCAATCAAAAAATGGGGAACAGAGCTAAACTTCACAAAGGAGGAATCCCTAATGGCTAAGAGACACTTGAAGAAGTGCTCAGTATCCTTAATCATCAGAGAAATACAACTCAAGATGATTCTGAGATTAAATCTCACACCTGTCAGAATGGATAAGACCAAAAACTCAAATGACAGCACATGCTGGTGAGGTTGTGGAGAAAGGGGAACACTTCTCCATTGATGGTGGGAGTGGAAGTTTGTACAGACAGTCTGGAAATCAGTCTGGAGATATCTTAGAAAACTTGGAATAGCTCTACCTCAAGACCCAGCCACACCACTTCTGGGTATACATCCAAGTGATTCCTCACCAAACCAGAAGGATGTTTCCTCATCTATATTCATAGCAGCCTTATTTGTAATAGCTAGAAACTGGAAACAACCCAGATGTCCTTCAACTGAGGACTGGATTAAAAAAAAAAAAAACTGTGGTACATCTACACAAATGAATACTACTCTGCCATCACAAACAACGAAATCCTGCAATTTTCAGCCAAATGGATGGAACTAGAGAACTCATCCTATGTGAGCTAACCCAGACTCAGAAGGACGCATATAGCATCTATTCACTTATAATTGGATTTTAGCCATATAGTACAGGATAACCATACTACAGCCAATGCTCCAAAGGGAACAGGAACATAGACTTTGTTACCTGTCAATGAGACTCTTTGCCCTAGTGGTACTGCCTTGTAGGCCCCCAGTTTATGAGGAGGCTCTTGACCCTCATATGACTGCTAAACAGGGTTGGGGGGCTGATATGTAGGGACACTCCACTCCGGAGGAATGGGATGGAAGAGAGAGAGGGTAGAGAGTGGGAAGGCGGGACTGGGAGGGGTGGAAAGAGAATACTGTGATGGAGATGTGACATGAAGTAATAAATAAACATAAAAAAGAAAATAATATCTTGAGGTGGAATTTCCTGATGAAGATTCCATGAATGTTGTTAAAATGACAAGGATTTAATATATATACAATATAGCTGATAATATGATTTCAGCAAGTGATTGATTTCTTTGTTTTTTTTAATACTTTTTTTTTTCTTCAAGTTACATTTCAGTCACAAACCCCTCCCTATTCCCCCTTCCTATCCCGCCCTTCCACCCTCTTCCCCCCAGAAGTTTCCCCTTTCAGTCCAACAGATGGTTCCTTCTCTTATAACAGTAAATACTATACAAAACAACAGATATAAATATGCCTATTTATGAGAGTTAAATGCCCCAGTATACCTTCCCAATGTCCAGTTTATACATATTTGGCCCCTGACTTTAACATTCTACTATCTAACCATCTCCATGAGTTTAAAGGTCTATATGTGACTCAACATTCTTACTAACTTGCAACACACTTTTAAGAGTATCTTCTTAGATCTATAACACCCTCTTGATTCCTAAACAGCTCAAAATTAAATTATGAGACTCTAGCTCTCTGTTCTTCAACCATCTCAGAGACCTGAGAGGGATAAATATATCTATTATGAGTATAATATCATCAAATGGCATTTCTTAGGTTGTATGGTTTTTTCCCTAAGGAGTCATTAACAAATGTCTACTTTCCACAGATGTGAAACCAATGTCAGATCAAAGAAACAAATTCTACAAAGTCAAACTGACAAACCAATGAGTTCATTTGAGTTAATTATAGCAGTATATGTGAGGGGTTAAAGGACTAGGGTAACTAAAAGACAGATGTATCCCTAGAAGGCCCTGTGTAAATTTATAAGTTTGTTGCAGTTTTCTATTAACCTAGTTAGCTTCCAAATAATTGAGACTGGACTATGTTGTTTATTTATTTATTAAGCTTTGAGGCACAACAACTGAGTGGGTATTATGCTATTTTAATCCTCTAATTCAAACTGGCTTCCTCCAAGCCAAATGCCGTTAGATACTTGCAAATTATGGCTTTCCTTACTTCAGCAGTTTTCCTCTCTGTTTCCTGGACTCCTGTCCATGACTGAATGCCCTCCTACCTTTCCCTCTCTCCATCTGCTGGATGATAGGGAGTTCAGTCTGATTCTTTCCCCTGATCAATCACTGGCTGATTAGCTCTCTTATTGACATATCAAGAACAATTGGGAAGCAATGTTTACACAGCATGGAGACAGGAGATTCTCTGAATAAGATTTGCAACCAGGTATGGGGGATCCAGAAATAGACATTTGAGTCTTCACACCAGTGTGCAATAACATTATGCCTACAAAGCCCATCATGTCCTAAGAAGTGCCACATGGAATCTGCATCCTTAGTGATCTTTGTAGAGATTGCAGGTATCTCCACAAGCTCGAGAGTCTATTTTAGGCAACTTGGCATGTTGCCTATCAGAGCATCACATTTGCTCCTTACCAGCTCTTTACCCTTTCCCATATGTTTGGAAAATACCTTGTGAATCTCCTTGATTTCAGGAACTGCCTGAGACTTACGAGTTCACTTCATGAATTTCTTGAGCTTTACCTAGTCTTTATGTAAGAAATGTTTCTGTAAAGTAATGAAAGTATATTAGAATTTGCCACACAACCTCATGAGACAGAAAAATCTCTCTTTATTCAGAGTTCTCTCAATGGAGAAGCAATTGCTGCCAAAAACTTTTTTGTTTCTTTTATTG
The DNA here is from genome assembly GCA_907164525.1 of Lophiomys imhausi. Classification (NCBI taxonomy): domain Eukaryota; kingdom Metazoa; phylum Chordata; class Mammalia; order Rodentia; family Muridae; genus Lophiomys; species Lophiomys imhausi. The sequence goes on along the minus strand of CAJQZJ010000315.1, from coordinate 3,710,959 downwards.
TCCAAAAATATGTAGCCATCAAGGAGAATGAAATAATTGAAATGTTAATGATAAGCAAAATAAATTAGAAATACAAAGAAAAGAATTAAATGATCATTTTTATGTAACATCTACAGAGAAATAATTTTTGAAGCAAACATGGAAGTTGAAAAGTAGACTATTATTGACAGGAGTGAGATCAGCTTGTTTGGGAAAAGAGGCCTATGTTAGGTAACAGTGAGTGTAAATGCTAATATTTTTATATTGATGTCTGAATTTTTCAATTTTTTATTAATTGGTTTATTTTACATTCCAATTGAGATATCCTCCCTCCTCCCAGCCCCCACCTTTCCACCTGTTTTTCCCCATACTCCCCTTCCCACACTCAGTACCAACCCACTCTGGCATATAAAATTACATCAGGACTAAGTGCCTCCTCTTCCACTGAGGCAAGACAAGGCAACTCTGCTAGGAAACTGAGATCCAGAGGGAGGCCACAACATCTAAGTCAGAGATAGTCCTTGCTCCAATTTTTAGGGGATCCACTGACGACCAAGCATCCCATCAGCTTCATATGTGTAGTGAGACTAGGCCAGTCAAATGCATGTTCCTTGATTGGTGGTTCAGTCTCTGTGAGTCACCTTATGTCCAAGTTAACTGGCTATGTGGATCTTCTTCTGATGTCAGTGATCTGTCCAGCTCCCTCAAAACTTTCTCTAACTCTTCTTCAAGACTTCCTGATTTTCACTTAATGTTTAGATAAGGGTCTTTTCATCTTTTTCCATTATCTGTTGGGTAAAGTTTCTCAGATAGCAGTAATGTTGGGTTCCTGTCCAGATCCCTCTCTCCATCCACTCCCAATGTCTATTTTATTCCCCTACTTAGAGGGATTCAAGCATCATCCCTTGAGCCCTTCTTGATATTTAGTTTCTTTGTATCTGTGAATTGTAGCATACTTATCCTGTACATACTGGCTAATATCACCTTATGAGTGAGTAAATACCATTTCTGTCTTTTTGGGTTTGTGTTACCTCATTCAGGCTGATCTTTTCTTGCTCCATCCATTTGCCTGCAAATTTCATGATATCCTTGTATCTGATAGCAGAGTAGTATTCCATTGTGTAAATGTACCACCAGTTCTTTATCCATTCCTCAGTTGAGGACATCTGGGTTTTTTCCACTTTCTGGCTATTACAAATAAAGCTGCTATGAACATAGTTGTACAAATGTCCTTGTGATGTGGTGACACCTATTTGGTGTATATGTCCAGGAGTGGTATAGTTGTGTCTTGAGGTAGAACTATTCCTGATTTTCTTGGAAATCATCAGATTGATTTTCAAAGTGGTTGTACAACTTTGCTCTCCCACCAGCAATGGATAGGTTTCCTTTCTCCATATCCTTGCAGTCACTTGAATTTTTTATCTTAGCCATTCTGAAGGATGAAAGATGGAATCTCAAAGTCATTTTGTTTTGCATTTCCCTCAAGACTAGGGATGTTGAGCATTTCTTTAAGTGCTTCTCAGCCATTAGAGATTCCTCTGTAGTGAATTTTTGGTTTATTTCTGTACCCCCCTTTTAAAATAGAATTATTCAGTTTGTTTGTTGTTGTTTTTGAGTTCTTTATCTATTTTGGATATTATCCCTCTCTTAGATGTGGGGTTAGCGGAGATCTTTTCCAAGCTGTGAGCTACCATTTTGTTCCATGGACAGGGTCCTTGGTCTTACAGAAGCTTTTCCATTTCATAAGGTTCCATTTATTAATAGTTGATCTTAGTGCCTGAGCTATTAGTGTTCTGTTCAAGAAGTTGTCTCCCTTGCCAATGAGTTCAAGGTTTTTTTTTTTCCCACTTTCTCTTCTATTGGATTTAGTGTATCCAGTTTTATGTTGAGTATTTGATCCTCTTGAACTTGAGTTTTGTGCAAGGTGATAAATATGGAACTATTTGCATTCTTCTACATGTAGACATCCAGTTAGACCAGCACCATTTGTTGAAGATGCTTTCTTATTTGCATTGCGTGGATTTGGTATCTTTGTCAAAAATCAAATTTCCTTAGGTGTTTGGGTTTATTTCTAGGTATTTGATTTGATTCCATTGGCCAAGCTGTCTGTTTTCATGCCTATACAATGCAGATTTTATTAATATTGCTTTGCAATACAGTTTGAAGTCATCTTCAATTTCTTTCTTCAGGGATTTGAAGTTCTTTGCAAACAGGTCTTTCACATGCCTGGTTAGCATTACACCAAGGTATTTTATATTGCTTGTGGCTATTGTGAAGGGAGTTGTTTCCCTAATTAATTTTTGACCTATGATCTTTTGTATAATGGAGGGCTACTAATTTTTTTGAGGTAATTTTTTACCCATCCACTTTGCTAAAGGTGTGTATCAGCTGTAGGTATTCTCTAGTAGAGTTTTGGGGTCACTTATGTATACTATCCTATCATCTTCAAATAGGAATAATTTGACTTCTTTTCCAGTTTGTATCCAATTGATCTCCTTTAGTTGTCTTATTGCTCTTGCTAGAACTTCAAGTATTGCATTAAAGAGATATGGTGAGAGTGGACAGCCTTGTCCTGTTCCTGATTTTAGTGGAACATTTTAAGTTTCTCTCCATTTAATTTGATGTTTGCTACCAGCTTCTTGTATATTGCCTTTATTTTGTTTAGGAATGGGTCATGTATACCTGATCTCTCCAAGACTTTTATCATGAATAGGTGTTGGATTTTGTCACAGGATTTTTAAGAATCTAATGAGATTATCATGTAGCTTTTTTCTTTCAGTTTGTTTATAAACTTGGATTACATTGATTGATTTTCCTATATTGAACCACCTTTGCATCTCTGGGATGAAGCCACCTTTATCATGGTGGATATTGTTTTCTATGTACTTTTTTATGTATGTATGTAATTATTTATTTATTTTATTCAAGTTACATCCCAATCATTTTTGTATTCAATTTATGAGTATTTTATTGAGTATTTTAGCATCAATGCTCATGAGGCAGATTGATCTGAAATTCTCTTTCTTGAGTCTATGTGTGATTTATGTATAAATGTGATATGGTTTCATTGAATGAGCTTGGCAAAGGCCCTTCTGTTTCTATTTTGTAGAATAGTTTGAGGAGTATTAGTATTAGGTCTTCTTTGAATGTCTGGTAGAATTTTGTGCTAAAACCATGTGGACAGGGCTTGTTTTGATTGTGAGACTTTTAATAATTGCTTCTATTTCCTTAGGGGTTATGAGACTGTTTATTTTGTTTATCTGCTCCTGATTTAACTTTGGTAAGTGGAATCTGTGAAGAAAATTATCCATTCTATTTAGATTTTCCAATTTTATGGAGTACAGGTTTTTGAAGTAAGATTTATGATTCTTTGGATTTCCTCAGTGTCTGTTGTTATGTCCCCCTTTTAATTTCTGTTTTTTGGTATTTTGGATATTGTCTCTCTGCCTTTTAGTTAGGTTGACTAAAGGTTTATCTAAATTGTTTATCCTCTCAAAGAACCAGCTCTTAGTTCACTGATTCATGACATCTCTTAGTTTCATTATTTTTCTGTTTATTTTCTCACTCAGTGATCTGTCTACTGTTGAAAGTGGCTTGCTGAAGTCTCCCACTATTAAGGTGTGGGGATCGATGTGTGATTTAAGCTTTTGTAATGTTTCTTTTATCAATTAGGGTGCTCTTGGACTTGGGTCATAAACGGTCAGAATTAAGACTCCATCTTGGTGGATTTTTCCTTCAATAAGTATCAAGGGTCCTTCCCCCCTCTTTTGATTAATTTTAGTTTAATGTCTATTTTGTTTCTTGGAAACAAGAATGGCTGACCCTGCTTGCTTCTTGGGCCCATTTGCTTGGAAAACCTTTTTATAGGCCTTTACTTTGAGATAATGTCTATTTTTGTTGCTGAGATGTGTTTCTTGTATGCAACAGAATGATTGATCCTGCTTTAGAATCCATTCTATTAGCCTGCACATTTTTATTGGGGAATTGAGTCCATTGATATTTAGAGATATTAGTAGCCAATGATTGTTAATTCCTGTGATTTTGATGTTAGTGTTGGTAGAGTGTGCACATGTGCTTTTGGTTTTGGGGTTATTTATTTCTTGTGTTTTCCAGGGTGTAATTAGCCTGATTGGGCTAGAGTTTTCCTTCTATCATCTTCTGTAGGGCTGGGTTTGTAGACAGATATTGTTTAATTTTGGTTTTGTCATAGAATATCTTATTTTCTCCATCTATAGTGATTAAAAGTTTTGCTGGGTATAGTAGTTTGGGCTGACATCTATGATCTTTTAGGATCTGGAAGATATTTGCTCAGGCCCTTTTGAAAAGTGGGGTATAATTCTTATAGGTCTACCTTCATATGTTACTCAGCCTTTTTCCGGTGCAGCTTTTAAAATTCTTTCTTTGTTCTTTACATTCAGTGTTTTGATTATTATGTGGTGGGAGAAGTTTCCTGTTTGGTCCAATCTATTTGGGGTTCTGTATGCTTCTTGTATGTTTATAGTCATTTATTTCATTATGTTGGGGAAGTTTCCTTTTATGATCTTGTTAAAAATATTTTCTGGGCCTTGGAGCTGGGAGTCTTCTCCTTCTACTACTCCTATTATTCTTAGGTTTGATCTTTACATAGTGTTCCAGAATACTAGAATGTTTTGTGTCAAGGACTAGTTAGATTTAATGTTTTCTTTGACCAATGTATTGATTTCTTTAATTGTGTCTTCTAGGCCCAAGATTCTCTCTTCCACCTCTTGTATTCTGTTGGTGATCCTTTTGTCTGTAGTTGCTGTTCTCTTTACCAGGTTTTCCATCTCCAGGTTTGCCTCAGTTTGTATTTTATTTATTGTTTCTATTTCCATTTTCAGACCTTAGACATTCTTATCCTGTTTTATTTTTATTTTTTCCTGTCTTTCTTGAAGGGATTTATTCATTTCCTTGCTAGTATTTTCCTTCATTTCTCTGAGGGACTTATTCATTTCCTCTTTTAAGGCTCTAAGAGCTTCATAACATCAGATATAATGACATTCTCTAGTACTTCAGGTGTATTAGGATATGCAGGACTTGCTGTAGTAAGATAGCTGGGTTCTTGTGGTGCCATATGGCCCTGGATTCTCTCTCCCTCTCTCTCTCTGTCTCTCTCTCTCATTTATTTATTTATTCATTCATTCATTTATTTATTCGTTTGTTTGTTTGTTTGTTTATTTATTTTGCTTGTGCTCCTAGGTTGTTCTTTACCCTTCCAGTTTTTCCTGGTGTTGCTAGGCCTAGTGGTCGCTGATGGTAGTACACCTCAGGGATTACAGGTAGAGCTGGTAGGCCTGGATGGCAGTAGGCCTCTAGTTTTCCTGGGTGCTAGCAGGCCTCTGGGCATACATGGAGAACTGGTAATGCCTGATGTTTTCCAGCCTGTGGTAGTTTCTGATGTCAGTTGATTTCTTATGGTCCCTGATGGCTGCATGGGTCTTGAGTTCAAGGTGGAAATGGTACAAAGGTGATGGGGTGAGGAGTGCCGGGAGAAAACCACACTGCTGTAGAGTTTGCCTTCATGGCCAAGCAGGCAAGGAATTGATAGAAGAGCCTCACCTTTTAGTCCTTGGCTGCCTGGCTCTGTGGTTACAGGCAGAGGTGGCATCAGGGAGATGGGAGCCAGAGGGGAAGGGACAGTCTGCATCACTGTGGGGTTTGCCTGCTAGGCCAGGCATGCAAGGAATTGGGGGAGGAGTCTCACCTGGTGGTTCCAGATGGCTGCCTGTTTCCGTGGTTGCAGGTAGAGGTATTGCCTGTGGGATGCAGGGCAGAGGGCAGTCCATACCACTGTGGGCAGCAGACAAGGGGGCGGGAAGGAGGTCTCACCTGGTGGTTCCAGATAGTCATCAGGGTCTGGGGTTGCAGTTGGAGATGGTGCCCAGGAGATGTAGCATGAAGGGGAAGTGGCAGACTGCACTCCTGAAAATGTTTTAAGACAGGAAGATTTTCGTCTGATAATGTGCCTAATTCATGAACATGAAAACCTGATTGATTTTAGATACTAGCACTGATGCATAGAAAGATAGGGTTCTTGATCTCCTTACCCAGTGCTGGCTTCTTCATAGCTCATTTTCATGTTGTAGATATTATCAACTAGTCTTTTTTGCCACACAAAATTTTATTCAAACATGTTTAAAGTATTAATAAAATATATATTAGTCTACACAATAGAGATACTAAAATTTATATGTACAGGCATTATGTTACAAGTCAAATAAAGCATTCTTTATAAAGCATCCAAGATTTCTGGCAAGGTTATGACACTTTTTTATAATTTATTTTTTATTTCTTCAAGTTACATCTCAATTGCAATCCCCTCCCTACTCCCTCCTACAGTCCCACCCTCCCACCCTCTTCCCCTTCCACCATCCATCCTCTTCCCTTTTTTTTAACTTTAAGGTATATCTTTTTCCCCCAACAGCTCCCCCTTTCAGTCTAACAAATGGTTCTTTCTCTTATAACAATAAAGGTAATACAAAACAAGAGAAATAAATAGGCCACAATTATGAGAGTTATATGGCTTAGCATACATTCCCAATGTCCAGTCCATACATATTTGGCACCTGACTTTAACATTCTACTATCTATCCATCTCCATAAGTTTAAAGTTCTGTATCTAACTCAGCTTTCATACTAACTTGCATCACAATTTTAACACCATCTTCTTAGATCCAGAACACCCTCTTGATTCCTAAACAACTCAAAATTTAACTATGAGACTCTAGCTATCTATTCTTCAACCACCTCAGAGACCTGAGAGGGATAAACTGTTTAGAATAATTAAGAAATGCAAACTAATAGTCATGCAAGCTTGTCATTTTGTTAGGTACTATGACAGTCTATCACAGTTATTTTCTCAGCTAATCAGAAATCAAGTTGCTAAGAGACAAGGAACATTTGCTTATCAACTAGTGTTAAGATTTTCTTTTTCAGTGTAGTCACCTAGAAATTCTAGTAGAAATTTAGGATTTGACTTTGACATGCCTGGCTGTTGTGAACGCCTTAATCTTCTATATAGGTCACTGACATTTCCTCCCCCCTCTGTTGGGGTAGTGTTAAGAATTTTAAATATTAATTAATTGGTCCTGCTTGCTGTCTGTTACTTACATTGACTCTGATTGGTTAAATAAAATGCCGAGGTCTGAGATTGGGCAAAGACAGAGAAGGTGGGACTTCCTGAGATTAGAACAGGAAGCCTGTGTTTTAGACAGAGGGTTAAAAGATTCCAGGTAGCAGCAGGAAGAATAAAATATTCCTGCCAGTATCAGCAGGAAGAAGGAGGCACACACCATGGGTTAGAAAAAAGAACCTCATTCCACATGGCCAGGAACATCGGCATATCGTGGAAAATGGCAGTCTAAGGGGATATATGTATATATGGGGTCATATTTGAGCAATAGAATTAAGAACTAGCTTAGATGGGCCAGAATTGCACAATTCAGGCCAAGGCTTGATAAAATCCATGCGGTCTCTGTGTGCTCATTTATAATGTCTGGATAAGAATTAATACTTCCCAACCAATTTAATATAAATACAGGTTAAATAACTTAATTAATTATTTCTAAAAATTGCACACAACGTAATTAATTATTTTTTTCTACACCCCTCTCCAACCCACCTCCCAGCAAAACAATCTTACACTTACATATTGCTTTGAATTTACATAAAGAAATTTCCCAATACATTCACAGTCAGGGCAACCCTTTAGAATTTGAGTCCTAGCTTTCATCTCATCTTAGATCTTTGAGTATCTTTGTCTTTAGGCTTAATCATTTAAAACTTCTGACTTACCATAAATAATTTGAGACACCTGTTTTCACATAGTCTGAAGACACGGTAGGGTCCTTAACTTGAAGTTCTACATTTTTGTATTTTAGGAACTAGGTAAGAAAAGTGATGTGAAATGGACTTGGGGTCCAATCAGAACAAAGACAATATAGAATAAATCTGTTGTATTTTATGGGTATGGTTTGTGGTAACCCAAAACAGTTATAACATTACTGCCAAGTATTAAAGATGATAGGTCATTATTGCAAATATAAAATAATTGAAAAGTTTGAAATATTGCAACTACAAAAATGTGACCCAAATATTTAAATATTTTAAACATTTTATAAAGAGCACATTAAAAGACTTCCCTTGACATATGCAAATAAGAAAAATACACATTAAAATTTGAGATGCAATAATATACCTGGTTTAATAGGGTCAGATTAAGAACACTGAAAACATCAAACATTGGCAAGAGTGTGGATAAACAGGAACTACTATTGTTTCTGTTTGGGAGTATAAAATAGTACTATCTTAGTGGAATGTTTGGAGGCTTTGAAAAAACTAGATATATTCTAACTATACAATCTTACAAATATTTCTTAAATAACAATTTCATATCGAATTTGTAAATTATATCTATATACTGAGCTGCATATGAATATTTATAGCAGTTTTATTCACAATTATCCAAACTTGGTGAGTGAAATGTTCACAAGTGAGTATTGAACAATCTGTGTACATTAATATAATATTATGTCATGCTAAAAAAACACTAGCTACCAAGCCAAAGTTATAGGATCCTAAATGCATATCATTTTAAGAATAAAAAATAATAAAAGCTTTCATATGCTTTTTTCCAATGAGATCTTATTCAATAAAATGCAAAATCAAAATAACAGATCAACAATTGTCAGGATGCAAGGGATGGAGGGATGCATGGGTTAAATAAGAAGAACTTTAAGGGAAAAAATCAATCTCTATGATAGCAAAATGGTAGATATGGGTCCTCATATACATTTCCAAATTCATAACATTTGCAATACCAAGTGTGCATATCAGAGTAACTACGAATATCTGTGGTGACATGTAAATAGTCATTAGATGCAACACATATTTTATTCTCGTCTGAGATCTTAAAAAATCAGGATACTATGCATGTCCTGAGGAAAGCATACATGGAAAACATACCTTTTTTCTTAAAACAAACTTTTCTCTTAAAAAGATAACTTATTTATTAATTCATGCTACATCTCAATCACAGACCCTTCCCTCCACCCCTCCTGGTCCGACCCTGCCACTATCTACCCCCTCTCACGCCTGTCCTATTCCTCTAGTATAGGGTGCCCCCACATAGCAACCCCCCTCTGTTCATCAGTCACATGAGGGCTAAGAGCTTCCTTTTGCTCTGGGACCAGACATGGCAGCTCCACTAGGGTAAAGTGTCCCATTAATAGGCAATGAAGTCCATGTTTCTGTTCCTTTCAGTCTGTTGGTTGTGGGATAGTTATCCTGTATTATATAGCTAACATCTAACTAGATTATAAGTGAATACATGCCATGTGTATATTTCTGGATCTGAGTTAGTTCACTTAGGATGAGCTTTTCTAGTTCCATCTGTTTGGTTGCAAATTGCATAATTTCCTTGTTTTTGATAGCTAAGTAGTATTCCATTGTGTAAATGTACCATAGTTTTTTTTAAATCCATTCTTTGGTTGAAGTACATCTGGTTGTTTCCAGTTTCTAACTATTGCAAATAAAATTGCTATGAACATAGTCGAGGAGCTGTCCTTTTGATTTGGTGAAGAATCTTTTGGATATATGCCTAGGAGGGGGATGGTTGGGTGCTGAGGTAGAGCTATATCAAGTTTTCTATGATATTGTCAAACTGATTTTCATAGTGGTTGTACAAATTTGTGTTCCCACCAGCATTGCAAGAGTGTTCCCATTTCTCTACAACCTTGCCAGTAAGTGCTGTCATTTGAGATTTTGATCTCAGTCATTCTGACAGGTGTGAGATGAAATCTCAGAGTTGTCTTGAGTTGCATTTCTCTGATGATTAAGTATGCTGAGTATTGCTGAAAGTGTCTCTCAGCCATTAGGGATTCCTCCTTTGAGAATTCTATATTTAGCTCTGTACCCATTTTTGGATTGGATTATTTGATTTTCTGGTGTTTAATTTCTTGAGTTATTTGTATATTTTAGATATTATCTCTCTGTCAGATGTGGGGTTGGTGAAGATCTTTTTCCAATCTGTAGTCTGTTATTTTATTCTAGTAATAGTGTCTTTTGCCTTACAGAAGCTTTTCAGTTTCATAAGGTCCCATTTATTGATGGTTGGTCTTAGAACCTGAGCTATTGGTGTTTGATTCAGGAAGTTGTCACCTGTGCCAGTGAGTACTAGGCTTTTCCCCACTTTCTCTTCTATTATATTTAATGAGTCTGGTTTTATGTTTAGGTCTTTGAGCCACTTGGACTTAAGTTATGTGTAAGGTGATAAATATGGGTGTATTTGCATTCTTCTACATGTTGACATCAAGTTAGACCAGCACCATTTGTTGAAGATACTTGGCTTTTTTCCATTGTATGGTTTTGGCTTCTTTGTCAAAAATTAAGTCACCATAGGTGTGTGGGTTTATGTCTCAGTCTTCAACTCAATTCCACTGATCAACAGGTCTATTTCTATGCCAGTATCATGCTGTTTTTATTACTATTGCTCTGCTGTATAGCTTGAAATCAGGAATGGTTATACCTCTAGATGCTTTTTTTTATTGTACAAGATTGATTTAGCTATTCTGGGGTTTTGTTTTTCCATATGAATTTGAGAATTCTTTTTTCAAGATCTTTAAAAAATATGTTAGTATTTTGATAGGAATTGCATTGAATCTGCATATTGTTTTTGGCAAGATGGTCATTTTTATTATGTTGAACCTACCTATCCATGAGCATGGTAGATATTTCCATCTTCTGATATCCTCGTCAATTTCTTTCTTCAAGGACTTGAAGTTCTTGTTGTGCACGTCTTTCACTTGCTGGTTAGAGTTACCCCTAAGTGTTTTATAATATTTGCGGATATTGTAAAGGGTATTGTTATCGTTTCCCTAATTTCTTTCTTAGCCCATTTATCTTTTTTTTTTTTTTTTTTTTTTGTACAGAAGGACTACTGATTTTTTTGGAAAAAATTTTTAACCAGCCACCTTGCTGAGCCTGCTTATTAATTGTAGGAGCTCTGGTGGAAATGATGGAGTCACTTATATATACTATCATATCTTCTGCAAATAGGGATATTTTGACTTCTTACTGTCCAACTTGTATTTTCTTGATCTCCTTTAATTGTCTTATTGTTTTAGCAAGAACTTCAAGTACTATGTTGAAGAGATATGGTGACAGTGGGCATCCTTGCCTTCTTCCTGAGTTTAGAAAAAAATGCTTTAAATTTCTCTCCATTTAATTTGATTTTGACTACTGGCTTGCTATATATTGCCTTTATTATTTCTAGTTATGATTCTTGTATGCCATCTCTCTCTGAGACTTTTAGCATGAAGGGATGTTGAATTTTGTCAAATGTTTTTTCAACATCTGGTGAGATGATCGTGTGTGTGTGTGTGTGTGTGTGTGTGTGTGTGTGTGTGTGTGTTTCTTTTTTTATTTAAGCCTGTTTATATGGTGGATTACGTTGATGGATTTTCATATATTGAACCACCCCTGCATTCCTGGGATGAAGCCTAGTTGGTCATGGTGTATGATACTTTTGATGTGTTCCTGAATTCAGATTGCAAATATTTTATTGAGTATTTTTGTGTCTATGTTCATGAGAGAAATTGGTCTGAAACTATCCTTGTTTGTTGGGTATTTGTTTGGTTTAGGTATCAAAGTAACTATAGTCTCATAGAATGAGTTTGGCAGTCTTCCTTCTGTTTCTATTTTGTGGGAGCATTTGAAGTGTATTAGTATTAGGTCTTCTTTGAAGGTCCAGTAGAATTCTGTGCTGAAACCACCAGGCTCTGGGCTTTTTTGTTTGTTTGGGAGAATTTTGATGGCTATTTCTATTTCCTTAGGGCTTATAGGATTGTTTAATTTATTTATATAATCTTGATTTAACTTTTGTAGTTGGAATCTATCAAAAAAATTGTCCATTCTGCTTAAGTTTTCCAATTTTGTGGAGTATAGGTTTTTGAAGTAAGACCTAAAGATTCTTTGGATGTCTTCAGTGTCTGTTGTTATTTCTCCATTTTCATTTCTGATTTTGTTAATTTTGATATTTTCCCTCTGCCTTTTAGTTGGTTTGGTTAAGGGTTTGTCTATTTTGTTGATTTTCTTAAAGAACCAACTCTTGGTTTTGTCAATTCTCTGTATTGTTCTTTTTGTTTCTAAGTTATTGATTTCAGCCCTGAGTTTGATGATTTCCTGGTGTCTGTTCCTCATGGGCTTGCTTTCTTCTTCTTCTTCTTCTTCTTCTTCTTCTTCTTCTTCTTCTTCTTCTTCTTCTTC
>CAJQZJ010000315.1:3614493-3698688 GCA_907164525.1 Lophiomys imhausi | reverse complement strand
TCTTCTTCTTCTTCTTCTTCTTCTTCTTCTTCTTCTTCTTCTTCTTCACTAGTGCATTCAGTTGTGCTGTTAAGTTGTTAACACGAACTGTCTCCATTTTCTTTTTGAAGGCACGTAGTTCTATGAACTTTCTTCTTAGCACTGCTTTCATTGTGTCCCGTAGGTGTGAGTATACTGTGTCTTCATTTTCATTGAATTTTCGGAAGTCTTTGATTTCTTTCTTTATTTGTTTCCTTACCCATTGGTCATTGAGTAGAGACTTTTTCAGTTTCCATGAATGTGTAGTAGGCTTTTTATATTTCTGTTGTTGTTGAAGTCCAGCTTTAATCCATGGTGATCTGGTAAGATACAGGGGGTTATTTCAATTTCTTGTATCAGTTGAGGCTTGCTTTTTGGGTGACTATATGGTCAATTTTAGAGAAGATTCCATGAGGTGCTTAGAAGGTATATTCTTTTGTGTTTGGCTGAAACATTCTGTATGTATCTGTTAGGTCCATTTGGTTCATGACCTTTGTTAGTCTCATTGTTTCTCTGTTTGGCTTCTGACTTTTTTCTTAATGTTTCTACCAATCCATAAACATTTATTGAAGTTAAAGTTGGTATTAGAGAAATGGCTCAGTAACTAGGAGTACATACTACTGTTATGTGGGATTCCAGATCCCATAACAGGCAGCTCTCAACTGCTTATAATTGTAGTTTCAGGGGAGTTGATTTCCTCTTCTGATATCTATATGTGTAATGCTCATGTGCATATTCTATACACCTACATAAACACACACACACTTAATTTAAAATAAATAAAAACTTACAAAAACATAGTTTTAATAAGAAAATAAGAGAGATTTCACATTTCCAGACACCTTTAAATAGAGCACAAAATTATAAAAGTTTTATGCTGATGACATCAAATATTTAGTGTGTCAAATTTGTTCTCTTTTAAGTTTAATTATCTGTACTATAAACATTAACATTACAAACTGTACAAATTGAGGATCTGAAGTCCTACAATTCATCATTGTTTTTCTAGCCACATAAAGTACTACAAACTAAGTGCCTTAAAATAGAAATCCTTTTTATGACAGTTCTAGAAGCTGAGAGTCTAATTTGAGGTGTCAGTAGTTTTGTGGTCCTACTAAAGATGTTATGGAAGGATATATTTCAGGGCTATTTCCTCATGTAGGTAGATCCTTCTATGTCATCATTGGTGTTTTCACCACAAGAAGGTCTCTGGATAAATTCCCCAGTCTGAAGCTCATTATGTGTACTGAGTTAGAAACTCATCTATCTCAATACAACCTCATCTTAACAAATTATATCCTTGATGTATTCAGAAATGAAGTCACATTTACAGGTCCTGAGAATTAGACTTCAAAAAAATGCAAACTAAAATCCTATTTTATCTATAGTCTATTCACTAGATCTTAGAGGAAATAATTCTTACCAAAATTCTATCTATTCTTTCTACAATGTCCTTCTGTGCAATTTTGTGGTGTGTGTGTGTGTGTGTGTGTGTGTGTGTGTGTGTGTGTGTGTGTGATTTATCTTGTTCTAAGAAACATTTTAGGCACTGGAATTTCAATATTCAGTTATTTTGTGCTCCTAAAACTTTTGTTAGTCGATTTAAAAGTAAATTTAAAAGAAATGTAAGGAAGAAAGAGAAATAGGAAAGTAGCTGAATAATTTCTTTTTCTTTATAGGAGACAAAAGAGATAGTTTTCCCACCAAAAAGCAATGAATTGAGAATTATATATTCCAGCACATGATTTATGGATACAGCTCCATCTCAATATCTGAAATAAAAGGGAACCTATACCATTTACTTTTCCATAAAGTAAAATTGCAAAAAAGTACAAAGTAATATAGAAAAATCAAATGAAGAACAGAAAAGCTATTGCACAAAAATCTTACTCCCTTAAACTGAAAAGTCACATGAGGTAGAATCAACATTTAAAAAAGAGCACTCATACTTTCTAATAGGGTTACAGAAACAAGATCACATATATTTTATCCTTAAGGGATACATCTAAAGCTGAGAGATTAAAGAATTGAAAAAATGTAGTCAAATCCATATCAGGTGTTGTAGATGGCTATGTTTGCTGTCTCTAACTGTAGAGGAACTTTCCTATCTCTACTAGCTACCCTTAATCCTGACTGGTCAGATCTGTGGGAGGTGCATTGGATGTAAACCAGAGCAGGGGAGTTCTGCCCTTTAATATTAGCATACATTTCAGGGCATTGCCTAGGGTGTGCATCAGGAAAATATTTGAAGCTTTCTAAATTATTCTCATAAGAAAGGCCTACTGAATTAAGGAGTAATAAAGTCTTGTAGGGCTGAAGAGTTAATGACATTAAATATAAGGAAAGATAGGCTACGCTGATTTATAATGTAATTATGAAGGGAGAGCTTCATAGTCTCTTCTTTAAACCTGGGAGATTTATTGAAACATGTATTTCTTAGACTGAAACCTTTTCATATACTTTTAAAACAATAAAGTGTTATATATTGAGGACTTGCAAATATAGAAGCCTTGACCAATGTATGAAGGAAAGACTTAATCTTAAAAATGCCAATCATGGGGAAGGTATACTGGGCCATTTAACTCTCATAAATGTGGCATATTTATATCTGTTGTTTTGTATAATACTTACTGTTATAAGAGAAGGAACCATCTGTTGGACTGAAAGGGGAAACTTCTGGGGGGAAGAGGGTGGAAGGGCAGGATAGGAAGGGGGAATAGGGAGGGGTTTGTTACTGAGATGTAACTTGAAGAAAAAAAATAAAGTATTTAAATAAAAAAAATGCCAATCATAATACTCACACAAAAATGGTTGCTGACAAGCAGCAAAACATTCAATGCAGGTCATTTCTATATTATTTTCAGCAAAGTATATGCCTGAGCTGCCAAGACAGTTTGGCAGGAAGAGTTCTGCAGTAAATTGTGTGAAAAAGAAACACAACGTGCAATGTAAAAGGAGGTTATGAAGAGGGAAAAAAATGCCCTGGAAAAAATAAACCAAGCGACAGAAAACAAAGCAAAATTGAAAGAGGAAGGAAAGGAAGAAAGAAGTAAGAAGAAAGGCATAAAGGAAGAAAGAAAGAAGGAAGGAAGGAAGGAAGGAAGGAAGGAAGGAAGGAAGGAAAACACACACAGAGAGGCAGAGACAGATACAGAGACAGAAGATAATCTAGCAGCAGGGAAGGCATCAATTGTGGAATAATAAACTATGCAAGTTCTGACAAGACTGATCAATGGCATTTGTATTCTCTTAGAGAAAAATGACTTGTTCTCAGCCCTGTTTGGATGCTAAGTGTATACACTCAGCCGTTTCTGGGCCAATCGCTCCTTTCTTTGGCATTCGTTGTTGCTCCCCACAGAAGCTTGAAGTCTTTATGAGAGGCTCGTTTCCCTTTCTGCTCATTTTCTCCACAGCTCTATGACAACCAAAAGTTAATATAGTATCTTTCCTGCCATCATTTTCACTTCAAAATCTGCATTATTTTAAGGAGAAAGATTGGCCGCTAATTTTGATGTAACTTTTTATAGCTTTCTGATGCAATATGTATTTTACCTCACTTGGTAATTTCCTTCCAAATAGATGAGTTTCTTTTAGTTATTGTTGGTTTGCTTTCTAATTTTTTTCAGTTTATTTAAAAAATTTACAGTAAAATATTTTTTTTGTTGATTTTAAATAGTCTATCTTGCTATTGCCACATATGAGATTCCTGGTATATTTTGGGCCAGATTAAATAAAACCATAAGCTATAGAATTTAGAAAGGAATTAACAGTTCACATGAGGACTTTCCCCACTGTAATCATTATACTTCTCAGGACCTATCACATTTGTCCAGATTGAAAGTGCATTGTTACCTTCTGATTCTCAGCTGCCATCTCTGTTACATTTCATTACTCTGGTAACTTTCTTCATTGGACTGAAAGGATGCTGGTGGCCTGTGTTTGTTTCCCTATCGCCTGCCTGTTACTTGTTCAATAACCTTCACTCTGCTGAGGGTGACAACAAGAGTCCCTGCGAGTGCTGACAGAGTGTAGCTCTCAGCCCTTGGCAGTAGTTAAGCTGCAGCTTCAGATTCTTGTTGCTGCTAATGCCTATAATTAACACACGTTCAACACCTTGCCTAGGCTGATTTTGTTTAGAGCCTTTCTTCCTCAGTCACTTTGTGTAGGCTGAAGGTAGGTAATGGATACGTTGATGGGTGAGAGCCTAGTTTGGCTACTTCCTATTAATCCTAGAAAAGGCATGCTGACAATTTCTTACCCCGCCAGGGAGTGATTTTGTGGCTACTGATTTCAACTTTGCAGTTTAACTGAAATTTCCTAGCAGAAAAAAACAAAAAAACAAAAAAAAAAAAATGGAGATGGTTAGATAGTAGAATGTTAAAGTCAGGTGCCAAATATATATGGACTGGACATTGGGAATGTACGCTAAGCCATATAACCCTCATAACTGTGGCCTAATTACCTCTGTTGTTTTGTATTGTATTTATTATTATAAGAGAAAGAGCCATTTGTTGGACTGAAAGGGGAAAGTAGGGGGAAATAAGATATACCTTAAACTTAAAAAAAAAGGGAAGAGGATGGGGGGTTGAGGGTGGGAGAGTGGGACTGGAGGGGGGAATAGGGAGGGGACTGCGATTGAGATGTAACTTGAAGAAATAAAAAATAAAGGAAAAAATTCTCTATGCTTGTTTTTATTATATTTAGTTAAGTAAAAAAATAACTGATGAATTCATCAAACAAAATCCTCAAAGAATACAAAACTCAAAATAACATGGTGGGAAAAATCTTCTGTAGGCAACATTTTTAGCTAATGAAACCATGGAAATGAGGCATTTGTTCTATAATTTGTCCTGCTTGATTAGCAGTTGCTCTGAACTAATACTTAGTGTCCTCCAGATTTGTGTTCTGATTCTTTACCTTTCCAAAAGGGAATTATTGTGGTCTAAGACAATGACAACAGGCAACTCTCTGAGGATCTTGTATTGTATTTAAACTAAATGTGGTCTTGTTTAAATAGGAAGACAAACAAGTGACTCCTCTTACTCTACTAAGCAATTTGAATGAAACAATCTTACAAGAAAAGATCAAGTATTTGTTTACTTTATACCACCTTGCAGTTACTTTTTCCATTTGTCCTTTGTAATGGTCATTCTCTTTTATTAGGTAAAAGAAAGGCCAAGCATTTCTCTATTAAAAATAACAAAATAAGCATGAGTTAATTGAGGTACAAAGATATTGAACACGATTTATTAAAAAGAAAAGCTGAGGTTTCAAGAGTTAGGACATCTTTACACAGTGGCCCTCAGATTTCATTTTATCTTGCTATTGGCCTGGTGATTATTGGTAAAGTCCTGATTTTGAATGGCATCTTTATTGGTGTCACATCATTATTGAGCAGCATACATAACTCTCAGGGGCTTATTGCAGTTGATCATTCTTGAATTTTTATCAGTATACTTTATTATTGTATAAAAAGCATCGAGGGAGCCTTTGAGACACTGAAGTTTATCACACTTATTTTTTAACAACTATGCACTCTCTATCATTCTACATTTTACACATATAGGCATCAATGTTAGCTGACTGCAATTGAGTAATCTATATTTGGATTTAAGCAATTTTAACCATTATTGCTGACCCACTTAGTATTTATTCAACAAAACCAAAGTTATAATCATTAATATGTAGTATCTATTTTAAAATAAAAGATTCTTGATCACAGGTATGCTTGTTCCAAGAAAAATGTCTATAATTAGTATTGCCCCAGAGAATAGTTTATTACAGGAAGTACTTGTAGCCACAGAATTTTGAAAAAGGCAGAAAGACATTAACATAATATAATTTTTATTTCTCTGTAATACTGTTATAGAGAGACAAATGATTGATTTTTTACAATCATTTCTACATGTATTCTACTTGAAACATAAAACTAAATGTAACTTATATATCATTTAATGTAATATTTGCTGTGTGTTAATATACATTAAATGCTTAAGTATTTTTCTTATTATCTCTACTGTGACAAGTGTAACTCAATTTGTGATACATTTAATATTACTTAAAGTATCTTTTCAAAAAATCACTATGAAAGGTTCTTTTAAAAGTTAAAATTTAAAAACAAAATAGAACATATTTTCATGTATTGGAATATCTAAACAATGGAGAATAATTATTAAAAATTTGCAAAATTACATATTTCTTTGTTTCAATCTATTTGGTTTTTCTTTGGGATCTATATAATCCTCTATTAGATAATAGTTACAGAGTTCATGTGTACTGTGTGTTTATATATGCAGAATGATTAAGCACTTCTTACTTCCCCAACATGGACTCTATAACATCCAGAGGTTGCAGCATATGTCCTCTTGTAATAGAATATATAATATATATTCTATTATATATAATATAGACTATATGTAATATATTATAGAATATATATTCTATATATCTATCTATATATAATATATTATAGAATATACTCTATATCTATATATATATATAATATCTATCATATAATAGAATATATATTCACATATATATGCAAATCTAAGTCAAATAAAATATTTTAAGGATAAATTTTCAGACTAAATTTATATTCCATGACACTCTGCTTCATTATTATGGCTCTTTAATTTCAAAGATTCTTAGAAATAGCTACAAAATATGAAACATTCAGAAAAAGACAATATGCCTATGCTGGGATTCAGATCTCCTGGCTTTGTCTTAAGCAGGAACCATGAAGCAATTTAAGCACTGTTGGTAACTATTTTCAAATCTGACAATGATGAAGGGATGGCATTTATATTTAATGGGAAACATTAATAGCCAAATGTGAGCCAAAAATGATATTATGACCAAAGAATCGTAGGAGTGACAGCAATTGAAAGACATGCCCAAAACCTTTGAGGTATCAGGAAGTTGGGTGTGTTGATACGGTGATCCACAGATGGGGCAGACTGAAAGAGGAATCTGGTAGAAGAAATAAGGCAATGAACAGCAACTCCTTACCTCACACCATAGTTCTATCTCAAGAGCATGTGTTTGATGGCCCCTGGCCTAGCTATATCAGGTTTGAATGGTCAGACTTATAAACTTGATAAAAGAGTAAAACACTATTAAGTTAAAAAACAAGTTGTCGGGGCAGGAGAGATGGCTCAGCAGTTAAGAGCATGGGCTGTTCTTCCTAAGGACCTGGGTTCAAGTCCCAGCACACACACATGGCAGTTCACAGCTGTTTGTAATTGCCGGGCATGGTTGCGCATGCCTTTAATCCCAGCACTCGGGAGGCAGAGGCAGGTGGATTTCTGTGAGTCCAAGGGCCAGCCTGGTCAACAAAGTGAGTACAGGACAGCCAGGGCTACACAGAGAAACCCGTCTCACAAAACCTAAAAACAAACAAACAAACAAAAAAGTCCCACATTAAGGCTAAAATTGACTTTTAAACTTTACTTAGACATTGTGTCCTTATGCTGGCATAGGATGTTGCAGTAGCATTTCATTTTAATATCTAAAGGAGGAATTTTTCTTTTGAGTTAGACTAAGAAGGACCAGAAAGCCATTATGTTCTATGTATGTTGATAGCCAAGCAGAGGTGGCTTTGATGTGGTGCTTTGTGGTTTCTGAAAATACAGTCATACAAGCATTCACTCTTAAATGTATAAATAGCCTCATCCATCGAAGTTGAAAAATCTATTTAAGAAATATAAAACAAAAACCTGATGTTGAACAAACCACACTGTAATTTAGTGTTTGCAACAGCACTTAGCACTTAGCACTTCTGGCCTACACTGCCATTTTCATCTTAGTTTTTCTCCAAATGGGTACATTATATGTGCTATGAGCTACCTACTGATAATGAAAGCTGTGATATGTTTGAGTGTCTCTAAAACCTTAAAGAATACATTCAATGTTTAGTGTCTTCAAAAATGTCTAAAACCAGTAGGAAAAAGCCATATGGTACCCCAAACCACAAGGGAAATCACACATCTTTTTAAAAACATTCCCAATAGAAAAAGGGCAACCCTTCTGTTTATCATTATATTTTATGAGGAAACTTCAATGAAGTCGTGAAGTATTATCACATGAGCAGCAAAGGATAAAGTCTTTTTTTTTTCCAGAGCCTCAAAGGATAGGAAATGTGGGATATGGTACAACTGAAGTTCATTTTCCACCCTGCAAATGAAGCTCAAGATGTGGTATGGGTGATGGGGAGGTCCTGGCTGTTCAAGAAGATGGCACATACTTTCAAGACCTTTATGTGGGGTTTGAGTGTATATTTTATATGCCCAATTCAGGAATTAAACTTCAGTTTTAATACAGTTTGCACTGACATTTTATGTGGGTAGCATTTGTCTGGGTTGAGTCAAATGTTCCAATGTGTGAAGGAAGTACCAGGAGACATGCATAGAGGTCTACATTACAAAACAGATAAGTAGTGAAATTTAGGAAAGGAAAATTGAAATCATAGCATGGGTATTTTCCAGTTCCCTCTGTTCATTTCCTTTGGAAAAAAAGAAGATCAAAGAAAAACTTTTCATAAACCATTTTTTTTTGTTCAAAACTAAAGATATTTTTGCAGTTATAATTTTATTTCTTTCCATCTGTTCTTTTATTCGTTTATCAACCCTATACCATGTGACAGATACTATATTGTGATTATATAAAAATAGTCGGTCTTTGTGTTATGGTGCTACTTAGCAATTATGTGGTACTCACAAAAACACAGCACGGGACACTGTGAGAATGCTTGCCCCTGTCTTACAGTTGACAACAATGAACTTTACATTTTGGAAATAATTTTGTATTATGGAGAGATTGAGCATAAGAGAGAAAGTATGCAGACATTTATTACCATCATCAAAGATGTGAGTTTTGAGTTTCCCATTTCCTCAGCTCTTCCCCTCCTCTTTTCAGTTTTTCTAGTCTAGTTTTGCCAGCATTATATCATCTAAACCAAAATAATTCTCTTTTCATGAACAGAGCATGTTGATGATAATCTAGCCCAAGTTTTTTTTTTTTTACATTTTCTTCTTTCTCATTAATAAAATATTTCCATTTTTATTATGATAAGGTTAAAATAGAAAATATGAAAGCATGTCTTATTTAAAACCAGAAGTTAGCAGATTTTTATTCATATGTTACACAAACTGAAAATTAAATTTCAAAATCTAATGATATAAAATTAGATTTGTTTCCTAACAAAATAAGGAGACATATTGAAGTAGTGGAATCAGATATGTCTTGATGTCATAATATTTTCTTTGTAAGAATGAGAGCATATTGCAAATATATAGTAAGAGTACATTAATAAGTTATTACAAAACAGTATTGTAAAATTGAATGCTTTTTTAAGAAATGGTACTTGTTTATTTTAAAAAGTCAGTAAAAATTGCTAGATTGAATATGGACCTCATTAATGTAAACTACTCTTTTTTATTACCGATTAGGAAGTTTTTTGGTTAAAGGAGAATTATGTGGAAACAAGAAAGTTTTATTTTCACTTCCTTTGTCTTTATTTTCACTTTCCAGTATGTCTTTAACATTTCAATTTTAATTGAACTTATTATTAAGGGAATACTTGCTTTCCCCAAAAAATATGTATGAGTGTTAAAAGGAAAAGAGTTCCAAACTTCTCTGCTTTGTGTCATTCAGTTAGGAAAAGAGGACTCAAAGATGATTTCTAGGGACAGAGAATTAAGTTATGTTAAACTGATGCAATAATTTATTAAAGTGTTTGACTGTTTTCACTTTCCCTAAAAATTATGGTGCATAAAAGTACTTTATGTTTGATGATGTTCTAATTACAAGAGTTAGGGCTGGAAACAGCATAGGTATTATTAATAGATAATGGATACTGAAAATGTTATATATATATATATGCAATAAGTTTCATTCAGTTGGAAGGAAAAATGGAGTCATGAAATTTGCAGGTAAATGAGTTAAACTAGAAAATGTAGTGAGTGAAGTAACCTAGTCCTACAAGGGGAACACTGAAAGTTTGGTTTTTTTTTTTTTGTATGTGAATTCTAACTTTGAATGTTTGAATTGGTGATTTTTAACTTGAATAACCCATAGAATCAGGAAGTTGGAAAGGGAGAAGGAAGATGCCTTATGGGAGAGAAGGTAGAAGAGAATTAGGGGTATGAACAGGAGGGGGAATACTGAGGATATATATATAGGTCTAAACATGGATGTGGGTGAAGGGATAGAAGAGTCATGTAGTTGACTTAGTAAATGAAGAAAATTTACTAAAATTAAGGATATGTGAAAAAAGCCATATAGGAACCTACTATTTTGTAAGCCAATTTAAAGAAATATAAATTTAAAAAAATAGTTTAAAGGGATGTAACCTTAATGGCTAGATAATGTTTTTCCTAGAACACACAGGTTAGTAAGCAAAATCTCAGTCTGTGTTGAGGGATACTGAGTTATGAGTTGTTACTTAGGGAGACTCCAGATGAGCCTAAAATACAGAATCTTCCCATTCTCCCTGATTACCCACCAGAAATAAAACAATTAAGCACCAAATACTAACAGATAATATAGAAAACTCAAGCTGGAATTGAACTGAAAACTTCATTCCTGGATGGCTTCCATAGTGCCAGAAAAAGCTAGCTTCTGGGGCAGAAAATATTTTCTTTTTCTTTTTTTTAATAATTCATTTTTTATTTCTTCAAGTTACATCTCAATCACAATCCCCTCCCTACTCCCCCCTCCAGTTCCACCCTTCCACCCTCTTCCCCCTCAAACCCCCATCCTCTACCTTTTTTTTTAGTTTAAGGTATATCTTTTCCCCCCTTAGCTCCCCCTTTCAGTCTAATAAATAGTTATTTCTCTTATAACAATAAATACAATACAAAACAACAGAAATAAATAGGCCACAATTATGAGAGTTATATGGCTTAGCATACATTCCCAATGTCCAGTCCATATGTATTTGGCACCTGACTTTTAATAGTCTTACACAGTGGTGTACCCTGTGATCTACAAAACCAACCAGCCGGGCAATGTTCCCATTGGTGAAATAGTGGCCTTACTGTTAAGGGGAGTGACTAACTATTTTCTTATTGGATATGATGCCAGCTCCATCAATGAATTCATGTGTGATGGTGCAAACCTAGTTAAAGGTCATGGTTGGGGGAGTCTTAAGTCCTAGAGAGTTAACTTATTACTATTATGTAGATAAATGGGCACAAATATTGGCAGTTAGGAGCCATTACATCATTAAATGAATGCATTCCGATTTTTTATCATAACTAGATGATGATAATGAACATTAACATAACAGAAAAGAAAAACAAAATCAATTTTAGCTTGAAGTGAAATAGACTCAGATTAGATTCATTCATCTACTTGTTGTTCTAGGCTAGATAATGAATCATGTCATTTTTCCTTTTTATAGACATAAAGTACAACTGAAAACACTAACGATAGTTGGAGAGATGGCTCAGCAGTTCTAAGTGTTACCTGCTCTCTCAGCGGACTGGGGTTCAACTTACAGCTTGCACATGGAAGTTCATGCCTATCCATAACTCCAGTTCCAAGGGATCAACGTTCTCCTCTTCCCTCTGCAATACAATATACATGCACAGTGCACATACATAGTGTAGTCAAAACACAAAAACAAAAGCAAATCGTAAAAAAATAAGAGCACTACACATATTAATAGTATCAAGCTAAAATGTGTTTAATTATATAAACAAAGGAGTAATGAAAAATTGAAGTTAACTTTATCAGTCTGTGAGTCAGTTTTACAGATATACATACATGGCTCTGCATACATTTGGAAAATGTAAGGCAATATTTTCTCTATTTCTATCAATACAGAATCACTTTCTTTTCTGTATTCAATAACCCCACATGTAATGATCATCTTAAAATATTTTTCCTCTCTCTAATGAAGGTATATGACATTTACTATGTTTGTCTATATGATATATTGTCCTAATTTAATGTAGGGTTCTATATGTATTCATATTTATAACTGTCATGTTATTAGGATATACTTTACTTGCACTATACATAGTCAAATTTTAAAGAAAGAGTTAGCAGGTATTTACATAGAGGACGAAACTTAAAATGGAAAATCAATTTGTACAGAAAATGGAAATTTAATTTAATTTGAAACTTAAATCATGATATTTTATTTATTTTCCAAAGTCTCAGTTTATATAAGCATTTCTAAAGGGTGGAATACATGGACTGCCTTTCATCCAGTTGAGGTTGAGAATGTGAGGTTGAGAATTCTGGTCCTCTTATTTCACCTAGCGGAAACAATCACAGGTGATGGGCAGAGAATCTCCAGTATGTCCTGATAACCTGGCACACTGCACCATGAAATGAGTAAGATTGTAATGCAATGCAGTATTTCAACACACAGAGAAAATACTCATTTTTATTAGAAATTTAAGTCTTTAAAAAATTGAAGTCTTGTATAATTAATATTTAAAGTTTTTATTTATTTATTTATATTTATTACTTCAGGTTACATCTCCATCACAGTATCCTCTTTCCACCCCTCCCAGTCCCGCCCTCCCACCCTCTACCCCTTATCCCTTCCATCCCATTCCTCTGGGATGGAGTGTCCCTACATAACAGTCCCCCACCACAGTTCGGCAGTCATATGAGGGCCAAAAGCCTCGTCATACACTGGGGGGCCTACAAGGCAGCACCACTAGGACAAAGTGTCTCATTGACAGGAAAAAAAAGTCTTTTAAAGGTCTTCAAACATGACATTTGTTTAGTTTCTTTATCATATGTTCCAACCTATCATTTCTAGTGACTAAATTTGAATTACTTGGACAAACTAGAAAGGTCACAAAACTCCTCTAGTCTTGGTCTACAGACTTACTATGCTCCTCACCACATGTGTAACTATTTTCTGCTCCTCTTATATTTTATTAGTTTAAGAAATAAAACAGAAAGGCATATTAATGTCACTTCTATGCAAGAATAAGAAACATGAGATTTTTTTCCATAGCTTAATCTTTATTAATTTTTCTAGTTTTTTTAAACTTTTAAAACTTTAAACATGGACAAGCACAAAGTACCCTTTAAAAATGCATGTTGCCCTACTAAAAACACATAAGATCTTTATTATACATATATCTAGTGATGATTGGGCAAAACAGTATGATTATTAAAACTATTCACACGCACACGCACACTTTTGGACAACCTTTGAATATGTGAATTTGGCTCTATAAAATTACTTATGCTCGTCTACCATGCTCTATAAAAGAATGCATTGAACTTCTGAATGTTTCTTCATTCACAGTTACATCCTTGCCTGGAATGGAACAGCTATCTTAGGATAATGCAGGTATCATTTTTTTTTTTTTGGCATCATCTTGTCTGGTTTTCCTAAGGAAAACAGACTGCATACTAATGCTTGTCTAGCCACAGTGCGTTTGTGTATGAAGCATGCATGTTGGGCACTCTAATTCTCACAGTAATACTAGTAAAGTACTTGCATTTTTCATAATATAGGGTCAATGTCTACCTTAAACGGAAGTTACTCTAATAAAGATTATAAAAGTTAGATAGGGACATGCTATACGATGGGGTGATTGATTAACCAAGGAGGTACAGTAATTTTAAACATGTCTGTGCAAGACAACAAAGCTTCAAGTTTCATGAGGCAGAAACCTAAACACTGAAAGAAGAAACTGGCAAATCTACAACCATAGTCCAAGACTTCAACATCTTTCTTGAAGAAATCATTATAGAATAGAAATAAATTTACACCATAACATTATCAAGTAGATATTGATATTTAGAGTACATACTTCCTAAGAAAAGCATCTTTTACAATCGTCTCATATACACATGGACAATTCATCAGTTAATCTGTGATATAGAAATAATCTTGATAAATTATTACAAATTAGTTAATATAAACACATTTCCCATTGAATATAAAATCAAAAATTGGAAGATGTCTGGAAATTGTGTAAAAATGTGGAATGTAAACACTACACTTAAAAATAATCCATAAATAGAAAAAGAAGTCTAAGCAAAATTTAAAAATATAAATACATGACCAAAGAAATGAGATAGGACATGTAGAAGTACACAAGAAACAAATACAGGGATAATTATAGAATTGATAAAACAATGAAAATGATGGCAGTAATAAAAATAATAAATCAATGACATTTTAAAAACAAAAACCTTTCTCACTACAAATACCAACAGTTAACCTGAAAGGGATTACAGAACTAGATGGAAATCTAAATATTATGGATGATATGTTTGCAAACACAGATTGGGTTAATATTGCTTAAAGCCTAAAGTATCAGCATTAAAGCTTAGATTTTGAAATCATTTGTCTTGCCTACCTGTGAACACTGCAAACTAAAATAATGTCTGTCCTCGCAAGGCATGCTACTTACTGGTGCCGCACACATATAAATATTAGGAGTTAAGTTCAAATCCATAAGCACAAACCCATATAGACACTATCCTGTAGCTGGAAACGTCAGAGTCCCAAAAATTATTCTGCTAAATGGCCATTGTATTAAACTGACTCCACATGACTCTTTATGATATCCACAGCTTAATGTATTTCTCAACTTCTATCAGAGAAATTTTTTTGCATTCAATAGTGATTAACAGAAACCCATTTGTGATCAAGGCCCCACACACACAAAATAAGAATGTAGAACACTAACCCCTAAGTGGTATACCCATTCCATTTCCTTTCTCCTAAGTTTCAGGGTTCACTGTGGAAAAGAGGGCAGAAAAAGCATATGATCCATATGTGGTGAAATACAGCAAGGATATAAAATCTTCTGGATACAGCAGTGCAGTTGTGCATATTAACTACAGTGATTGCGGCAGCATTCACACGACCTGAGCAAGCTCAAGCAAGACTGAACCCAAACATAAAGAAGACATGTTGGCATAGAGTACCAAGCTAAGAAGCTGTTGGCAATTCATAACTTCTGGGATATGGAGAATCAATTTCCTTAAAGAGCTGAACCCCAAGTAAGTCAACCCTGTCCCACTAGATGATACATTACAGATCCAAGAACACATGAGCATCATTAATTGTACTTGATAGGTTTAAGAAGAAAAGGGGGACACATCATTTTGTGAGTAGGAAAGAGGGGGCAGATATTGGGAAGGGTGACTGTATTCCAAATACACCCTATGAAAACTCCAAAGAACTAATAACTTAGAAAAAAGCCTCTTAAAGACACTTTGAGAAAATAAAACCATATCTAAGTTTTAAAAGGTATTATTCCAAATGTATTTACAAACTCTATATGGAGTTAACTTTACAATATACATACATGCTGGAAATTTTCTTTCATGGAACATAAAGTTTCCTAGAACACAAGGACAGGATTTTCTCAGTGGCCAAGTAAGGGGATCTGAGTTTGATTCTCAAGACCCACATGGTCAAACAAAATAACCTATTCCATAAGTTGTTCCATGAACACTACGTAAGTTCTGGAACATGTTTACATACAAGTGCACATATGCGCAAACACATACACAAACTTGCACACACCCTGTAATTCAAAACTTTAAGAACGAGAATGTTAAACATTCAGTAATAAAATAAAAATAAAAGTGTTCTATAGAGTTTTTATCCGAGATTATCTGAAGATGAAGATGCCAAACACATATAAAGGTGGAATTAGAGAATGCTCCTCACTACTAATCATCAGACATGAAAGTCAAAACCATAATGTGGGACTACTAGATGCTACATGCTCACTCAACAATTAAGAATAAAAACAAATGAAATAGAATTGGAAGTACTAACTGCTGACAGGTGTATAGAGCAAATAGGATACCCTGATGTGGTTCTGCTGAGAGTGCACATTTGTATGATAAATCTGGGAAATTAGCTGACAATTTTTTATAACTTTAAACATAAAATTACTAAATGACTTGACGTTTCACTCCTGGGTATTATTCAAGGGAAATGAAAACATATGCCCACACAAAGGTTGCATCAGTTTGTTATAGTAGTTTGTTCATAATTAAAAATTATTGAAATGACTAATAACTGGCAAATGAACAAAAATTATGAGGCACACACCTCTATCAGAAAGTTTGGACAGTGTGTAGTTATGATAGCTGAGAATTTTTTTATAATTTTTTATTTCAAGTTACATCTCAATCACAATCCCCTCCCTACTCCTCCCTCCATTCCCAACCTCCCATCCTCTTCCCTTTTATTTAAGTTATAGGTATATCTTTCAGTCCAACAAATGGTTCTTTCTCTTACAACAATAAATGTAATACAAAACAAGAGAAATAAATAGGCCACAATTATGAGAGTTATATGGCTTAGCATACATTCCCAATGTCCTGTCCATATGTATTTGGCACATGACTCTAACATTCTACTACCTAACCATCTCTATGAGTTTAAAGTTCTATATCTAACTCAGCTTTCATACTAACTTGCCTCACAATTTTAAAAACATCTTCTTAGATCCAGAATACCCTCTTGATTCCTAAACAACTCAAAATTTAACTGTGAGACTCTAGCTATCTATTCTTCAACCACCTCAGAGACCTGAGAGGGATAAATATATCTTATTTTATAGAAGTGCAGGGCCTGCAACTTCCAAAACTAAGAAATGACATACCAGCAGCTGCCTGGACAGTTCCCATTTTCTCTCCATACATTACACAGCATCAACCTTCAGCTGTTTGGCCCCGTTTCTCTGACAGACATTGATTGTAGAGCAGTAATTATGAAGGACTTGCCTACCCTGTCTTGGCAGAGCTAGGCTGTCGATTTACCTGCTTCCAAGTTTTGTCCTTTTTGGACAGCATTCTGTCTACAGTTGAAGCAAGGGGTTTTTCTTGTCAAGAGATAGGCTGGCCACTAATTCAACCATCTCCTACTGGAGATTATTCGATGCTCCTCTTCTACTTGGAGTAGAATAGGGGGTGTTGTCAGGAGCTGACATGTCTCGATATCAAAAAATCTTAAGTTAAGAGGAAGGGAGGGGCCAAGAGGGGAGGAGGGAGGAAACTATGTTCTAGAAATAAATAATACTTTTTTAAGAAAAGAATTAATAAGCTTAAAAATATAATAAAAATACAATATAAAATTTTCAAACTATAATTTACCTTACTGGCATGAAAAGAAAATGGCCTTAATTTCAGATTAGAATGTTAGACTGCAGGTGGCTACAGAGATTACACAAACTTGATAGCAGCTTAAAAGTTTTTTTTTTTGTTTTTTGGTTTTTTTTTTAGAGGTATAGGCTATTTCCATGGTTTGGCATTAAAAAGCAGGTAACAGGTTTACAACACTGTAAATAAATTAAATGTGACAGCTGTTCAACCTGGTTTTACAAACCTCCAAGAGTTGAAAAAACTTAGAGCTAAGGTAAAATAATGCATGGTGTTTGCCCATGCCTTTACCTCCAGCAGAGACAGGAGGATCACTATAGAGTTAGTTGTCTTATAAATTCTAGAGTTACAAGAAACAGGGTGGTGATGGTGCACACCCTTAGTCACATCATTGGGGAAGAATACACCCTTAATCCCAACACACTAGAGACAGAAACAGGCAGATCTCAGAGCTCAAGGCCACCTGATACAAAACAAGCTCTAAACAGAGAAAAACTTTGATCCAGGGTAGAGGAGCACATCTTTAATCCCATCAGTTGGAAACCACATGTCTTTGATCCCAAAATTTAGAATGCAGAGACAGGCACATAGGATTTGGAAAGATTTAAGTTTAAAAGCTACTTACAAAAGGCAGGCTGCAATTCAAACAAATTGTCTTTTGAGATCTCAAAATATATACACTAAAGGTTTGTTTAGCTCCAAAATATCAAAATAATTTCTTCTTTAATCCGGATTGAAAGGTAATACTTTATATATTATCAAAAAAACCAAATTTGCTCCAGGAAAAATATTACCTGACCCCCCCAAAAAAGGTAATTGTCCCAGAGTTAGGATTAGGGCAGGGCACTGTTCTTATCTTTCCAGGAGATTTAAAGCATCCATTCAAGGAATCCAGGGACAAATGGACAACGGAAACCTCAGCAGAAAACAGATCAGACACCAAAGAAGACGAGTGGCCCAGATGATCCATCCTTGCAGACTTCTTCAATAGCAGTTTCCTCAAAAGTCTATAACCACAACAACTCAAAATCGCTAAGATCGTTCAGCTCCACAGACTACTCCAGCCAGATCTTCAGTAAAGCTCTGAAGATCAGCTTCTGTCTATGAACTTCTTAGGACATCTAAATAGCTGAGCACAAAAGGACTGAACATCAAATGATTCTATTAACATTTTTAACCATTTTTCCATTCTTATTTGGGCCCCAAACAGGTTTACTATGTCCCAAATCAGCAGGAAGTCATTTTAAGAGAACAACGTCCCATCCCCAGAAGGTGGGGAGGGTGTTCTCCCCCTTTGGTTATTTGATAGATAATAGAAAATTTTGTTATTTAGGGGAAAAGACTACAAGCTGTTAAATGTTCTTGTTAAATGGGTTTTGGAGGTTAGACCCAGGGACTTCTCTCTTTTGCTTTTCTGTATCCTCCTTTCTCTCCTATATAGGAGTGAACAGACTTGAGAAAAATGGGACATAGACATAGTATAGGAAAGAACAAGAAAAAAGGACAGATTATTGAATATACCTTTTTACCTTTGTATACTGATACAAAATTAATATTATATTTGGCTAAATTGGTATTGATCATTGTATATTAATGCAAATTTAAGATTGTATAGGACTACATCGGTATTGATCTTTGTATATTGATACAAAATTAAGATTATATTTGGCCACAATGGTATTGACCCTAGTATATTAATGTAAAATTAAGATTGTATTGGGCTACATCGGTACTGATCTTTGTATATTGATACAAAATTAAGATTATATTTAGCCACATTGGTATTGATCTTTGTATATTGATACAAAATTAAGGGTAACGCTTCTTAAAGGTATTGTTTGTAGTAATACTTAAAAATGAAATGTTAAGTTTTGACCTCTCGCTACCAACCGACATAAACTGTTTAGGATAATTAAGTAACGGAAACTAATAGTCATGAAAACGTGTCATTTTTTTAGTTACTATGACAGTCTATCACAGTTAATTTCTAAGCTACTCAGTAATCAAGTTGCTAAGAGATAAGCAATATTTGCTTATCTAAATATAAGAGATAGATAGGGCATCTTCAAAAACCTCAAGAGATCTGCAGAATATGGCATTCAAAGATGTTTTCTTAAATTAAGATTTTTTGATATCGAGACATGTCAGCTCCTGACAGCACCCCCTATATTACTCCAAGTAGAAGATGAGCATCGAAGAATCTCCAGTGGGAGATGATTAAATTGGTGGTAAGCCATTCTCTTGGAAAGAAAAACCACTTGCTTCAACACTAGACAGACTTCTGTCCAAAAAGGACAAAACTTGGAAGCAGGTAAGTCGACAGCCTAGCTCTGCCAAGACAGGGTAGGTAAGTCCTTCATAATTCCTGTTCTACAACCAATGTCTGTCAGAGAAATGGGGCCAAATGGCTGAAGATTGATGCTGTAATATATGGAGAGAAAATGGGAACTGTCCAGGCAGCCACTGGTATGTCATTTTTTAGTTTTGGAAGCTGCAGGCCCTGCACTTCCTATATAATCAGATATATTTATCCCTCTCAGGTCTCTGAGGTGGTTGAAGAATAGATACCTAGAGTGTCATAGTTAAATTTTGAGTTGTTTAGGAATCAAGAGGGTGTTCTGTATCTAAGAAGATATTTTTAAAATTATGAGGCAAGTTAGTATGAAAGCTGAGTTAGATATAGAACTTTAAACTCATGGAGATGGTTAGATAGTAGAATGTTAAAGTCAGGTGCCAAATACATATGGACTGGACATTGGGAATGTATGCTAAGCCATATAACTCTTATAATCGTGGCCTATTTATTTCTGTTGTTTTGTATTGTATTTATAGTTATAAGAAAAAGAACCATTATTTGGACTGAAAGGGAGAGCTGTTGGGGGGAAAAATAAATACCTTAAACTAAAAAAAAAAAAAAAAAAAAAAGAAGGGAAGAGGATGGTGGGGCTGAGGGGGAGGAGGGTGGAAGGGTGGGACTGGAGGGGGGAGTAGGGAGGGGATTGTGATTGAGATGTAACTTGAAGAAATAAAAAATAAATTATTAAAAATTAAAAAAGAAAACATTCTACAGAATGCCATATTCTGTACTTCTCTTGAGGTTTTTGAAGACGCCCTATATATCTTTTATATTTAGATAGGCAAATGTTGATTTTCTCTTAGCAACTTGATTTATGAGTAGCTTAGAAAATAACTGTGATAGTCTGTCATAGTAACTAACAAAAGAACATGCTTGCATGACTATTAGTTTGCATTTATTAATTGTCTTAAACAGTTTATGACAGTTGGTAGCAAAAGGCCAAAACTTCACATTTCTTTTTTAAGCACTAGGTACAATACCTTTAAGAAGTGTTACCCTTAATTTTGCATCAATAGAAAGAGATCAATAATAATGTGGCCAAATATAATCTTAATTTTGTACCAATATACAAAGATCAATACTGATGTAATCCAATACAATCTTCATTTTGCATTAATATACAATGATCAATACCAATTTAGCCAAACATATATTAATTTTATATCAATATACAAAGGTATAAGTGCATATTCAATAATCTGTACTTTTTACTTGATCTTTCCTATACTATGTCTACGTTCCATTTTTTCTGAAGTCTGTTCACTCCTACATAGGAGAGAAAGAAGGATACAGAAAAGAAAAAGAGAGAAGTCCCTGGGTCTAACCTCCAAAACCCATTTAACAAGACCATTTAACAGCTTGTAGTCTCTTCCCCTAAATAACAAAATTTTCTATTATCCATCAAATAACCAAAGTCGGGAAAACACCTTCCTCATCTTCTGGGGATGGAGGTCGCTCTCTTAAAATTACTTTCTGCTGATTTGGGATGTAGTAAACCTGTTTGTGGCTCAAGTAAGAATGGAAAAATGGTTAAAAATGTTAATAGAATCATTTGATGTTCAGTCCTTTTGTGCTCAGCTATTTAGATGTCCTAAGAAATTCGTAGACAGAAGCTGATCTTCAGGGCTTTACTTAACGTTCTGGCTGGAGCAGTCTGTGGAGCTGAACAATCTTAGCGATTTTGAGTTGTTGTGGTTGTAGACTTTTGAGGAAACAGCTATTGAGGAAGTCTGCAAGGCTGGGTCGTCTGGGCCACTTGTCTTCTTTGGTGTCTGATTTGTTTTCTGCTGAGGTTTCCGTTGTCCAGTTGTCCCTGGATTCCTTGAATGGATGCTTTAAATCTCCTGGAAAGATAAGAACAGAGACCTGCCCTAATCCTAACTCTGGGACAATTACCTTTTTTTTGGGAGGGGGTCAGTTAATGCTTTTCCTGGAGCAAATATGGTTTTTTGACAATATATAAAATATTACCTTTCAATCCGGTTTAAAGAAGAAATTATTTTGATATTTTGGAGCTAAACAAACCTTTAGTGCATATATTTTGAGATATCAAAGGACAATTTGTTTGACTTGCAGCATGCCTTTTGTAAGTAGCTTTTAAACTTAAATCTTTCCAAATCCTATGTGCCTGTCTCTGCATTCTAAGTATTGGGATCAAAGACATGTGGTTACCACTGATGGGATTACAGATGTGCTCCACCACCCCTGGATTGATATTTTTCTCTGTTTAGAGCTTGTTTTGTATCAGGCTGACCTTGAGTTCTGAGATCTGCCTGTTTCTGTCTCTAGTGTGTTGGGATTATGGGTGCATTCTTCTTCAGTGATGGGATTAAGGGTGTGCACTATCACCACTCTGCTCCTTGTAAGTCTAGAATTTATAAGACAACTAACTCTATAATGCTAACACCACGCATTTCATGTATTTTACCTTAGCTCTAAATGTTTTCAACTCTTGGAGGTTTATAAAACCAGGTTGAACATCTGTAACTTTTAATTTATTTATAGTGTTTTAAACATGTTACCTGCTTTTTAATGCCAAACCATGGAAATATCCTATACCTCTACAAAAAAAAAAAAAAAAAAAAAAAAAAAAAAACTTTTAAGCTCCTATCGTTTGTGTATTCTTTGTGGACACCAGCAGTCTAACATTCCAATCTGAAATTAAGGCCATTTTCCTTTCATGCCAGTAAGGCAAGTATACTTTCAGTAAAGTATAGTTTGAAATTTTTATATTGTATTTTTATTATATTTTTTAGGCTTATTAACTCTTTTCCCCCAAAAGTATTATTTATTCTAGAACATAGTTTCCTCCCTCCTGGCCCCTCCCTCCCTCCCTTCCTCCCTCCCTCCCTCCCTCCTTCCTTGTTCCTCTACTTGGTACTCTCCTTCTGCTCAGATAAGGTGGGCCCTCACATATCATACTCCCTCAGATCTTTCCTCATTTGAGGGCCAAGAGCTTCTACTTGTACTGGACCTTGATAAGGCACACCATCTAGGGTGTGGTGTTCCACTAAACTGCAGCAGATTCCATGAGTCCATGGTGGGTAAATTTTTTCCTAGGATAGATATGATAGGTTCCTCTCTATTTGGGTGTGTGAGTTTAGGATAGTTATCCTGTGATATATGGTTAATATCCATTTATAAGGAAATACATACCATGTTTATCTTTCTGGGACTGCGTCAGCTCACTTAGGATGAGCTTTTCTAGCTCCATCCATTTGGTTTTGAATTGCATGATTTCCGCATTTCTGATAGCTGTGTAGTACTCCATTGTGTAAATGTACCAAAGTTTTTTTATCCATTCTTCAGTTGAAGGACATCTGGGTTGTTTCCAGTTTCTGGCTATTACAAATAAAGCTGCTATGAACATTGTTGAGTCAATGTCCTTGTGGTTTCATTTCGAATCTTTTGGATGTATGTCCAATAGGGGTATGACTGGGTCTTGAGGTAGATTTATTCCCAGTTTTCTAAGATATCTCCAGATTGATTTCCAAAGTGGTTACAAAAGTTTGCAGTCCCATAAGCAATGGGGGAGTGTTCCCCTTTCTCCACATCCTTGCCAGCATGTGCTATCATTTGAGTTTTTGATCTTAGCCATTCTGACATGTGTGAGATGGAATCTCAGAGTTGTTTTAAGTTGCATTTCCCTGATAACCAAAGATGTCGAACATTTCCTCAAATGCCTCTCGGCTTTTAGAGATTCCTCTTCTGTGAATTCTTGGTTTAGCTCTGTACCCCATTTATGGATGAGGTTATTTGATTTTTTGGTGTTTAATTTCTTCCATTATTTATATATTTTGGATATTAGCCCTCTGTCGGATGTTGGGTTGGTGAAGATCCTTTCCCAGTCTTTAGGCTGCCGTTTTGTTCTAAGGACAGTGTCCTTTGCCTTACAGAAGCTTTTCAATTTCATAAGGTCCCATTTATTGATTGTTTGTTTTAGTGCCTGAGCTATTGGTGTTCTATTCGGGAAGTTGCTACCAGTGCCAATGAGTTCAAGGCTTTCCCCCACTTTCTCTTTTATTAATGTTAGCATGTCTGGATTTATGTTGAGGTCCTTTATCCACTTAGACTTAAGTTTTGTACAGGGTGATAAGTATGGATCTATTTGCATTCTCCTACATGTTGACATCCAGTTAGACCAACACCATTTATTGAAGATGCTTTCCTTTTTCCATTGTATGTTTTTGGCTTCTTTATCAAAAATTAAGTGACCATAGGTGTGTGGGTTTATTTCTGGGTCTTCAATTCGATTCCATTGGTCAACTGGTCTTTTTCTATCCAGTACCATGCTGTTTTTATTACTTTTGCCCTTAGTACAGCTTGAAATCTGGGATTGTGATACCTCTAGATGTTCTGTTATTTTTCATGATTGAATTAGCTATTCTGGGTCTTTTGTTATTCCATATGAAGTTGAGAATTGTTTTTTTCCAGATCTGTAAAAAATTGAGTTGGTATTTGGACAGGAATAGCATTGAATCTGTATATTGCTTTTGATAAGATTGCCATTTTTATTATGTTAATCCTACCTATCCATTAGCAAGGGAGATCTTTCCATCATCTGATATCTTCTTCAATTTCTTTCTTCAGGGACTTGAAGTTCTTATCATACACTTGCTTGGTTAGAGTTACCCCCAAGTATTTTATATTATTTGTGGCTATTGTGAAGGGTGTTGATTCCCTTATTTCTTTCTCAGCCCATTTATCTTTTGTGTAAAGAAGGGCTACTGATTTTTTTTGAATTGATTTTGTATCCAGCCACCTTGCTGAAGGAGCTTATCAGCTGCAGAAGTTCCCTGGTGGAATTTTTGGGGTCACTTATGTATACTATCATATCATCTGCCAATAGGGATACTTTGACTTCTTCCTTTCCAATTTGTATCCCCTTGATCTCTTTTAGTTGTCTTATTGCTCTAGCTAAAACTTCAAGTACTATGTTGAAGAGATATGGAGAGAGTGGGCAGCCTTGCCTTGTCCCTGATGTTAGGGGAAATGCTTTAAGTTTCTCTCCATTTAGTTTGGTGTTGGCTATTGGCTTGCCGTAAATTGCCTTTATTATGTTTAAATATGGTCCTTGTATGCCTGATATCTCTAAGATTTTTAACATGAAGGGGTGTTGTATTTTGTCAAAAGCTTTTTCGGCATCCAATGAGATGATCATGTGGTTCTTTTCTTTCAGCTTGTTTATGTGGTGGATTACACTGATGGATTTTCTAATGTTGAACGACCCCTGCATCCCTGGGATGAAGCCTACTTGATAATGGTGTATGATACTTTTGATGTGATCTTGGATCCAGTTTGCAAGGATTTTATTAAGTATCTTTGCATCCATGTTCATAAGGGAAATTGGTCTGAAATTTTCTTTCTCCATTGGGTCTTTGTGAGGTTTAGGTATCAGGGTAACTGTGGCCTCATAGAATGTGTTTGGCAGTATTCCTTCTGTTTCTATGTTGTGGAAGAGTTTGAAGAATATTGGTGTTAGCTCTTCTTTGAATGTCTGTTAGAATTCTGTGCTGAAACCATCTGAGCCTGAGCATTTTTTGGTTGGAAGACTTCTCATGACTTCTTCTATATCCTTAAGGGTTATAGGACTGTTTAATTTGCTTACCTGTTCTTGATTTAACCTTGGTAGGTGGAATCTATCAAGAAAATCGTCTATTTCATTTAGATTGTCCAATTTTGTGGAGTACAAGTTTTTGAAGTAGGACCTAATGATTCTTTGAATTTCTCAATGTCTGTTGTTATTTTCCCCCTTTCATTTCTGATTTTGTTGATTTGGGTATTTTCCCTCTGCCTTTTAGTTAGTTTAGCTAAGGCCTTGTCTATCTTGTTGATTTTCTCAAAGAACAAACTCTTGGTTTTGTCGATTCTTTATATTGTTCTTTTTGTTTCTAAGTTTTTGATTTCAGCTCTGAGTTTGATAATTTCCACTCTTCTGCTCCTCTTGTGAGTGTTTGCTTCTTTTTATTCTAGCTCTTTCAGGTGTGCTTTTAGGTGGCTAGTATGGGAACTCTCCAGTTTCTTTTTGAAGGCACTTAGTGCTATAAAGTTTCGTCTTAGCACTGCTCTCAATGTGTCCCATAAGTTTGGGTATGTTGTGCCTTCACTTTCACATATTAAATTTATTAAATGTCAAGAAACTAAATAATCCAATCAAAAACGGGGAACAGAGCTAAACAGAGAATTCACAAAAGAAGAATCCCTAATGGCTGAGAGACACTTGAAGAGATGTTCAACATCCTTAATCATCAGAGAATGCAACTCAAGACAACTCTGAGATTCTATCTCATGCCTGTCAGAATGGCTAAGATCAAAAACTCAAATGACAGTACATTCTTGTGAGATTGTGGAAAAAGGGGAACACTCCTCCATTGCTTGTGGGAGTGCAAGCTTATACAACCACAGTGGAAATAAGTCTGGTGATATCTTAGAAAACTTGGAATAGCTCTACCTCAAGACCCAGGTATACCACTTCTGGGTATACATCCAAATGATTCCTCACCAAACCAGAAGGATGTTTCCTCCTCTATGTTCATAGCAGCCTTATTTGTAATAGCTAGAAACTGGAAACAACCCAGATGTCCCTCAGCCGAGGAATGGATAAAAAAACTGTGGTACATCTATACAATGGAATACTTCTCAGCCATCAGAAACAATGAAATCATGCAATTGGCAGCTAAATTAATAGAACTAGAGAAGCTCATCCTGAGTGAGCTAACCCAGGCTCAGAAGGATGTACATGGCATTCATCTATTCACTTAAAATCAGATTTTAGCCCTATAGTACAGCATAACTATGCTACAGCCAACGCACCAAAGGGAACAGGAACATAGACTTTTTACCTTTTCATGAGACACTTTGCCCTAGTGCTGCTCCCTTGTAGGCCCTCATACGACTGCTGAACTGGGGTGGGGGATTGTTATGTAGGGACACTCTACTCTGGGGGAGTGGGTTGGAAGGGATAGGGGTTAGAGGGTGGGAGGGTAGGACTCTGAGGGGGTGAAAGAGGGTACTATGATGGAGATGTAACCTGTAGTAATAAACATAAAAAAGAAAAATTTAAATATATTATATGTATTTCTAAATATTTGAACATTTACCTTTGCTACATGCCTTATTTATCTCTAATAATTTTTTCTTACAATTGTCTTTTCCTTATAACACAATTTACTCCCTATACATCTTTGTCATTTGTGTGTTTCCAATATATAATGCTCATTCTTTCTCTGCTGTTTGTTTTAGATATGACTTTTTAAAGCAAAGTATATTTTAATTTAGTATAATTTAATTTAGCCCCTTTATTGATTAATAAAGCATTGTGCTATTAACATTTAATATGGCTGCTGCTACATTAGGATTAAAACCTAACATTTTTGGTTTTATATTGGCCCTTCACAGATTTTTTTTTGCATTTTAATTTTTCATTGAATTAATGAATTAATTTTTTCTCTTTCTATCTGTTCACTGAAATATGTAGCAAATGTTTTGTATAGATACAAAAAAGGTTTTTAAAAATATTTATTTATTACTTCAGGTTACATCTCCATCACAATGTCCTTGTTCCATCCCTTCCAGTCTTGCCCTGCTACCCTCTACCCCCACCCCTTCCATTCTATTCCTCTAGAGTGGAGTGTCCCTACATAACAGTCCCCCACCCAAGTTCAGCAGTCATATGAGGGCCAAGTAAAAGTTTTTACATTTATTAATTCTAGTTACTTCTCTGTCACAGTCCCCTCCCTCTACCCTTCCCAGTCCTACTCTCCCATCTTTTACTCCCTCTCCCACCTATTCTACTCCTCCAGTATCGTGCCCTACATATCAGCCCCACACAGTTTATCAATCACATGAGGGCTAAGAGCTTCCTCTTACACTGGAGGCCTATGTGGCAGTTCCACAAGGGGAAGTGTTCCACTAACAGGTAACAAAGTCCATGTTCCTGTTCCTTTGGGTTTGTTGATTATAGGATAGTTATCCTATACTATATGGCTAAAATCCAGTTATAGGTGAATACATGCCATGTTTATCTTTCTGGATCTGGGTTAGCTCACTCAGGATGAACTTTTCTAGTTGCATCCATTTGGCAGCAAATTGCGTGGTTTCCTTGTGTCTGATGGCTGAGTAGTATTCCAGCATGTAAATGTACCACAGTTTAAAAAGTGGTTATCAGAATATATTGGAAAGAATCAAAAGGTAAAGAAAGAGTTTAAAACTGACCCCTTGTAGGTAGGTGTAGTGATATATATGGTTAGTCAAATGCTGAGGAGGCAGAGGCAAGCAGATCTCTGTGAACTTAAGGCCAGCATGATAAACAGACAGCCAGGGCAGTTCCAAGACAGCCTGGGTATACAGAGAAACCTAGTTTCAAACAAAACCAACCTATCAACCAACTAATCCACCAACCAATCAACCAAACAAAAACTCTAAAGAAATGGCCCCATGTATTTATCTAATTTTATGTTTTAATACAGTGAGCATATTTTTGTTCCACTATCTAAAATATAATTCTAAACATGCATACTAAAGCAAATTATTTCTTCCTGTAGCACTCACTCTATACTATCTTTTTCTTACTTTCTGTTTGTTTGTGGACTTTGCAACATAAATTTTACAGAAAACTACTCATAAAAATAAAATTGGCACAGATTTTGCAATATGTTCTCAACATATTATTTGGTTCTCAGTGCCAGATATCCTTGTGGGTCTTATGATCTCTGGTACTGTCCTCTCCTCCCATGCCTTATTTTCCTTAAATAAACACACCTGTCATAGAAGTGTGATCTTGAAATAGAGCTGTAGACTGGTCAGGAAATCAGAGGTTCTACTGGACTTTAATCTGTTGCTGTTACAGGGGGTGGGGGAGAAGGGGCTTCATTTTCCTCCTCTGCAAATAAAAATAGTAGACAAGAGTTGCTGACTTTCAGGCTCCTACTGAACTTTAAATCCACAGAAGTAGGCATATTTCAATTAAAGTCCAATCTTGATCTCTGTCACCTTATGTAATTAAACAATTATTGGATTTTTCTGGTAGTCCAATTATTTGGATTTGGGAACAGAAAATCACACAGCAAGATCTTAAGTGTTATCCAATAGCAGATTTGATTATTAATTTCCATCTTCCCAGTGTATGCAAAACAAGGTCATCATAAACATTGTGAAACACTGATCATTCATTCTGAGAATTTATAAGCATTCATTTTCTCCCATAGTAATAAAATATAAAATATTAATGCATCATTTGTAACATTATTCTACAAGACATTCTTAGATCCCTGAACATGTGACCCTATATTAAGAACTCTTAAGTGTCTTCATATTTAAACAATGATATAATTTTATAAATTATCCCTTGGAAGAGACAAGATTGGAAAAAGAATAAAGGAAGTGAACTAAGTAGAAAACTGAATATTTTTTGATTGATGAATATTGATTGTTTGATGCTAGAATAAATCTTTTTACTGTCTTCAGATATTTTAACCATGCCATTTCTTATTCTGCATTACAGTATGAGAATGGCAGTAAATTTCACTGGAAAGTGGTCAGTTCAGATCTGAAGGTCACTTTAGTAACTGGAGGTGAGAGGCTCCCAACGTGATAGCAATTGGAAAGCACAACATTTTACTTTCATGAGTGCTGTGATTTAGTTCTTTGACCTCCAGTTGGTTAAGCATAAAATACACGCCATCTCACTTCTGATATATGTGTATGAAGTCTCACAGGAGTGAAGGCAGATGCAGCTTTAAACTACTGTTTGAACACCAGCTGAAGTTATGCTGAAATACTACAGATGAGTAAGAAAACAGTAAGAAAAGGGGGAAAACAGAACGATAGAAAAGAAATCAGAA
This sequence comes from Lophiomys imhausi, assembly GCA_907164525.1. NCBI lineage: Eukaryota > Metazoa > Chordata > Mammalia > Rodentia > Muridae > Lophiomys > Lophiomys imhausi. The sequence goes on along the minus strand of CAJQZJ010000315.1, from coordinate 3,669,366 downwards.
AATAACTGTGATAGACTGTCATAGTAACTAACAAAATGACACGTTTTCATGACTATTAGTTTCCGTTTCTTAATTATCCTAAACAGTTTATGTCGGTTGGTAGCGAGAGGTCAAAACTTGACATTTCATTTTTAAGTATTACTACGAACAATACCTTTAAGAAGCATTACCCTTAAGTTTGTATCAATATATAAAGATCAATACCAATGTGGCCAAATATAATCTTAATTTTGTATCAATATACAAAGATCAATACCGATGTAGCCCAATACAATCTTAATTTTACATTAATATACAAGGGTCAATACCATTGTGGCCAAATATAATCTTAATTTTGTATCAATATACAAAGATCAATACCGATGTAGCCCTATACAACCTTAAATTTGCATTAATATACAATGATCAATACCAATTTAGCCAAATATAATATTAATTTTGTATCAGTATACAAAGGTATAAGGCTATATTCAATAATCTGTCCTTTTTTTGATCTTTCCTATACTATGTCTATGTCCCATTTTTCTCAAGTCTGTTCACTACTATATAGGAGAGAAAGGAGGATACAAAAAAACAAAAGAAAGAAGTCCCTGGGTCAAGTTGCTAAGAGACAAGCAATATTTGCTTATCTAAATATAAGAGATAGATAGGGCATCTTCAAAAACCTCAAGAGATCTGCAGAATATGGCATTCAAAGATGTTTTCTTAACTTAAGATTTTTTGATATCGAGACATGTCAACTCCTGACAGCACCCCCTATTCTCCAAGTAGAAGATGAGCATCAAATAATCTCCAGTGGGAGATGATTGAACTGGTGGTAAGCCGTTCTCTTGGCAAGAAAAACCCCTTGCTTCAACTGTAGACAGACTTCTGTCCAAAAAGGACAAAACTTGGAAGCAGATAAGTCGACAGCCTAGCTCTGCCAAGACAGGGTAGGTAAGTCCTTCATAATTCCTGCTCTACAATCAATGTCTGTCGGAGAAATGGGGCCAAATGTCTGTCAAATCAGAAAAAAGAAAGGGAATGATAGGGATGAAAAGAAGGAAAAAAATCAACTTGTTTATTTTCATATCACCACAAATGGTATTAAAGATGTCATAAAGAAAGAAATGTTTTGAGAGGCCTTTAATGTAAACAAGGGCACCTGTTTCAGACATCACACTACAAGTAAGTTTGAAAGATACATCACACACACACACACACACACACACACACACACACACACACACACACACACACACATCCATTCCAAAACATCAGTTTTATAGCTCTAAGTGGCAGGTTCTAATGTTTGGAATTTAAAAGTAAGTTAATTCCTTGCTTATTTAAACATTAAACTGTCAGCATGGAAGAAAGTTTAAAAGTTATGATGGTTTGTAAACACAGTGCTAAATGAAGTCTGAAGACCCAGTAACGTGTCTGCATTGTAAATCAGGCGTGATTACACTCTGCTGTTAGCATGAATACATGCATGTTAGAACAGCAAGTGCTCTGGTACTAAGAGGACAGTGAGGATGAACATATATCTCCTCTTCCTAAATACAAAGATAATAAAATGTACTTTTGATGTTAATTTAGCAAAGGCATGCCCAAGAGAAATGACAAATAAGCCACTCTCCATTAACAATTTTATAGAACTTAGTACAGAACTCAATTCAAAATAATTAATCAATTATCAATTTTCCTTTCTTTTAGAGTTTTATCAACATTAAAACAAAATTTTAAATAAATAGTAAAGATTTTAGATAAGAGTTTTGACAAATTCGTACTTTTATTATGGAATAATTTAGGATGAATAGCCTACATAAAAGGGCTTAATATTTGACATCTGAGACAATTAAGATATTTTAGGTAAGGAATGTGATCATTTTCCTTCCACAGTTAAATATTTCTTTTTAGTCAGCATCATATATAATAATAATATTTTAAAAAGACTTCACTGGGGTAATTTTCAATTATGTAAAATAATGAATTTGATCTGCTTTGGTTCACATTTTATAACATAGAGATATAGTGTGTCTAAACAGTAAAACAACAACAAAAGAAAAAAACATGCCAATATCCGTTTGTTCTAACTTCCCCAACATTTCTTCACAATACACTATTAAAATGTGTGTTTAAAAGTAAACACTGTACTACTGCCAATACACCAAAGGGAACAGGAACATAGATTTTGTCACCTGTCAATGAAACACTTTGGCCCTGCCTTGTAGGCCCCCAGTGTATGAGGAGGCTCTTGGCCCTCATATGACTGCTGAACTGGGGTGGGGGACTGTTATGTAGGGACACTCCACTCCAGAGGAGTGGGATGGAAGGGATAGTGGGTAGAGGGTGGGAGGGAGGGACTGGGAGGGGTGGAAAGAGGGCACTGTGATGGAGATGTAACCTGAAGTAATAAACATTTTTTATAAAGTACATGCTAAAGCATTAAGAATTCAGAGTATTGATTTACATTTATATCTAATTTCAAGTCTTCAGAGCATGGAATAAGTTGAAACAAGTGGAACCTATGACATACTTGGTTCTTCATTCATGCGGCCTGTGGGGAGTAAACAACCAGAGATAGCACAAGGTTAACTTTCTAAACATGATCTCTCAGTACTTTGCTGAGTGATAGAATGATACCAACTGAGACTAAGTGAAGTCACCTAAGGCTGCTCCTCATTTATTCTAGTATGAGAGACAAGCCATTGACCTGTGGTTTAAGGTAGCTCTCCACAAACTGACAGCAAGTCACTATTGATGAAGAGAACACTTACGCAACTCATTGAACATGGAAATATTAAGCTAGAGCCTGCATAAAGCCTCCTGAAATGTATGATCTAGGGTCTGTTACAGGCGGGTACTCTGCATGCTGTCAAAAAAAAAGAAATGTAAATTCCAAACTATCCACAAATTCTTTGATCTACAATGATATACTCCCTGCAAGATATCCTAGGCAATGTTGGCACAAAACTTATGAAATTAACCAATTGATAAGTGATTTAAGATCCACTACATGAGATGGAACCCAGACCTGACACTACTTGGGTAATCAAGAACCCCAGAGTAGGTAACCTGGGGATGTAGAATAAAACAAAATAATACTGGTCTAAAATAAACATATAGTAATGAAATGACTCCTAATGATATTCTTCTAGATCATAGATCAGTGAGTGCCTTGTTTAGTCATCTTTAGAGAAGTTTCCTTCTGCAGTAGATGGGGACAGATAAAGAGGCCCACAGCCAGACAATATGCAGTGAGCCAGAGACCCTGGAAAACTCAGGCTTAAATGAGATACCACCATCAAACCTCTCCTCTCAGAGTTCAGGGAATAATGTGGAAGATCTAGTAGGATTGTAAGAGCCAGAGGGGATGGAGGATACCAAGAAAACATGAACAAAGCTCAGCTGAACTCAACGAAACTGAAGCAGCAACCACACAGAACCTGCATGGGTCTGTACCAGAACCTCTGCATATATGCTATGGCTTCCAATTTACTGTTTTTATGAGATTACTTAGTGTGTGAATGAATGTATCACTGATTCATGTGCCTTCACTTGGATTCTTTCTCTTCTGTTGTTTTGTCCTGTCCAACATGATAGTTTTTGTTTTAACTTATATTTTATTTTGTTATATGTGTTCTTAAAAATGAATTAATGAATGAAAAACCATGCCACTAGGGTAAAGGTTAAAACATGAACAGTCATTAATACTTTTTGGGAGATGGAAAATCAGATTTCTCCAGTTGAATAACATTGGATATGCCAACCGCTCCAGATCAGGCTCATATTCAGAAGTAGTAGATCAAACAAATAATGAATGCCTCAGTTTTGCCTTCTTTTGTTTTATGAGGTTTTATTTGGTTACAGTTTGTGGCAGTTTTTTTTTTTTTTTTTTTGAGGGATGTGTCGTTTTATTTTGTTTTCTTGGTTTGGGAGGAAATTATGCTTATATTAGGTTTTGGTTTATTTTTTCAGAAAGAACTTAAAGTTGGGAGAATTGGGAGGTGAGATGATTTTAAAGGACTTGAGGGAGTGGAAGAATATGTTAAAAATATTTATATTTTAGAATTGTTTTCAAATGAAGATTTGTTTGTAAATTTATCATTAAGTAATTATTGTAAATGTATGAGTTTTTATGATTCATAAGTTCAGATATATCATAATGCTTCCATGTGGCAAACATTTGGCTCAGCCCTGTACTTGTCTCACTAAGTCCAATGAAGGTAGCCCATAAAATTCTCACTAGGGCTCAGTAAAATAATCTCCATGGTTCAATAGACAGTAAATTTACATATTAAATAACTGGTAAATGTAAATACTGAGGTGTTTTTTCTCACACTGTAAAAAGTCTTAATTTATCTGTTTTCTAAGCTCTAGTTTCAATAATCTAATCACCCCGGATAGATTATTTAAAGGGCTTGTCTTGTAAAACTCAAGGTATCAATGTCATTATTTGGTAAGAAGCAGGTAGAATAAGTGGTAAGAGCATTGGATTCACCGCTACTTCTTCTGACACCAATTTGTTTGTATTAATCCAATATTAATTTTAGCTTCACATTACTGAGTATCTCTTTTACTCAGAACTCCTAATAAAACAAATGGTAACATTGCACCATTTTTGTGTCTTAATGGGAACTGAATCACACTATCACTTCTAATTCTCAAATTGTAATTCTGATCACTGATCAACTGATCAGCAGCGTTAGTGTCACTGTAGAGCTTATCAGAGATACCGGGTCACAATTTTTACACTGGGAAATACATTTAGAGAGCCTAGTGTGGTGGAGTACATGCAGTTGCAGCACTAATGCTAAACTCCAGGTTCCTCTAGTCCCCAGTGACATGTAATATCAAAGTTCCACTACCCTAAATTTTCAGAGTTGATCCAGTTCACAGGATTCTTTGACCCAACCCTACTGTTCTTTCTTAATAACTTGGGAGGTTTTTCTATGTTCCTGTTATTTTCTCTGCTTCCTAGAGAGATAGCCTGGGCCTTTACCAGTCTGTACTTCTTCTCTCTGCCCCAGAGAGATATAGATGGCTTGTTTGGACTCCTCAGAGTTCTTTACCTGGCTATTTTCTCTTATATACACAATATACAATAGAGACATTTTTCCCACTCCTGGATCTGTGAGATTGGAGACTTCTAGGTACCCTTGCTTACACAAGTGACTTCATGTTTTTATTATATCTGAAATTAGAGATTACTGCCAGCTTGGAGCACATATCTAATATTAATTAATTTCAAATACTACACTCTTATCCTCACTTCTAAACTGCAGCTGCTATATTATCTCCAACCACTTCCCATGTAATGCTGACAAATAGTTATTCTGTTTATTTTTCCCTAATTGTTATTAACTTTATCTATTTTCCAAAGTCCTTGCAAGTGTCTCCAAGTTCATACTATGATTTATTGAGTATCTGAAAATGTCAATGCACTGATTTAAAGACTATAGATTGGATAGGTAGTTGTGGAGAGGTGAATAGTCTTTCTTCAGTTCTTCGATATGAGTCACACTGTTACATCTCAGATAAAACTTTATTTCTTTCTTATGTGTAGCAAGGTGGATTTTTTATTATTTTGCTATACTTAATACCTCAACCTCCCTTCTATTCCTTGTTCCTCCCAATCCCCCGACACTATGTAGGAGAGAAAGAAGGTTAAAGGTGAAAGGGGGCAAAATTCTCTTTAGGCTACTTCCTGCTGAATAGGGTTGTTGGGTTCTTTGGGGGTTATTCCAGTCTCAATAGAAGTCCAGAAAACCAAAAGACAGCAGCAGGAAGAACGAGCAGCAGTTTGGGGGAGCACCAGCAGCCAGGGGAGCATCTACCACTTTCTTCTTTGTAGCCTTTTCTCCTACTTCTTTGTAAAGCCCTGTTCCTTGGGGCTCTGGCTTTTTATTCCTCTCTCCCAAATCCTTAAGTAAAACTTGCTCAGCTGACTAAATCATGCCCCTGCTAGCTCACAAAACAGTTAATACTTTACACCTGTGTCTTAAGCAGCCTCACACCTGGGATTAAACAAAAACATTCTCACAATTGGTTATTTTAATAAACTCATACCACATTTTCCCTTTTAGTTCAAAAAATGATATATTTATATGTTACATATAATAAAGGTATTTTTCAGATCTATGAAGAATTGTATTTACAATATCCAGTCCATTTGTATTTAGAAACCTTTGAGAAAGCATCTATTATTAATACCTAGCTTAGAGTTCTGCACCCCTATAATTTTCTATTCTTACTTGCATTTATCAACCTATACTATCTTTTAGACCTAAAAGATCTCTTAAATCCTATATAACTAGCCTTAATTGTAAGATTGTTATTACTTAGGTTACAACCCCATCAGAGACTTTAGAAGGAAATTAAATTATTACCTAAGTATGTAGGAAGTGTAGAGCAAGCAATTTCCAAAACTATAGTAATGACAGAGGTTGCTGGCTCCCCATGGGGTCTCTGTCTGTGTCATTGGGGCATCCAGTCTTCAGCCTAGTGGCCCAGAATATCTTACAAACTTTTCTGTGAAGCAGAAATATTAAAGGATTGGCCTGCCTTATCTCTGTAATGTTGGTCAGTTGACTTTTCAGTGTCCTGCTTATTCACAGACTGGACTGACATCTTGCTATCAGCAGTTTTTAGTGAACTATCATGCCAGCCACATTTATTTCTTTAATGCCCATCATCTTTTATCAAGCAACTTTATGTAAGGGGAGTTATATTAATATAAATTAGATTTAGTGAATATCTAGGGGCTTTTGATACAGTCTCTTAATATGGGGCATGAAGATCAACTTGGCTGTGGGCAATTGACGTAACAGTATATGGACTAAAAACAAGGTTTATCGTCTGGCATTGTTTCCAGCTGCTAATAGCCTTATGGAATGGGTGGAGCCTAGATTAGGCTAAAGCCAGGTGAAACAAGAAGAGACCCTATTTAAGGACGAAGTGGATGGAGCTAGAGAGTTCCCATGCTATAGAGTTTCCATGCTAGTGATGAGATGCAAGGCAGCTTGTATCATCTGATGGAGAAAATGCTGGTGAACTGAAAAGCTTATCTCAAACAGAGCTGAAAACAATGCCAGGCCATTAACCTTGTTTCTAGTCCATATGCTGTTATGTCAATTGCCCACAGCCAAGTTGATCTTCATGCCCCCCGTATTAAGAGACAGCATCAAAAGCTCCTAGATATTTACTAAATCCAATTTATATTAATCTATCTCCCTTTACATTTATGGCCACAAAACTTTGGATACCTTTTCTGTGCTGTTACTGTCCTGTCAGTGACACTATTATTCTATTTTACACGCTCTTATTTCTCATTTGAAAGTATTAGTCTTTAGTTCTTAATTTCAAGGTTTATCACAGAGGAGTGTTTATTTCTCCAGAAGTGTTTTGTTTTTTAACTTGTTGGAATATGCTTGCTGCCTATGTAAATATTTTTTGTAGAATTAAAAATGTAACTGCTTGACATATAAATGTTAATGATTTCATGGGTCAGGAGGTTTATTATTATAAAATGGAATTAAACTTCAGCTTTACAATCTAGGCAAGATTGAATAAACAGGTGGAGGACAAAGAAATAAATTTGGGAGCAGAGTCTCATATAAGTTAGCTAAAACAGAAATGAATTATTTTAATAGGGTAGAACTTTAAAATATAACGATTGGGAATTTAATCATGTTGAGAAAATATATCATAGCACATTTTTATAAAAAGTTTATTCTGATAGCACAAAATGAGGGCACAACAAAACCTCAAATTTAGCTTTCCTTCCCGTAACATGACACAGTTCTGAGGACAGAGACTGTGGAACTTCCCTAAATAGAATGATGTAGTATTTATTTTCCTCAGTCATAAAATCCCCAAGGGATCACTTACCACCTGTGTGCAGATTGATCTGTTGGTATCTTCAGCACAGATGTTTCCTTCGCTATGCATTCTGATAGTCACCTGCCTCCTGTATACTTTTACTGATGTGTTTTAAGAGGTGCTTTAAAAGAAATCAGCCCAGCCAATACTCATGTTATAATCCCAATTTTCCAATGGGTTTTAGTTCTCTAATTCAGATAAAAGCTGTCTTTATACAATCAGGTACAAGGCAAGTTCTCTAATAATCAGACCTGAATTCAAATGCTGGCTCATTTTCTAAAGTAACCCTTTAATAAGTGGGTTTATGTCTTTAAAAACTCACTAACTACATGACAATTTGTCCCTGTGTACTCCCTACTTACCCTACTTATTCTATAACCTTCTCAATGGGACCATTCAATAAACCTCATAAAACAGTTTCTGCTTATATTTTGGTCCTTCCACTTCTACAGATGTGTCTTCATTTTAAGGCCAAAATGATTAAAACTCAAATCTGATTTGGTTACCTTTTTGACTATTTCAGGAGCCCTGAATTGTGACTACGCAAAAAAAAAAAAAAAAAAAAAATACTGGACAGGTTAACACAATTTTCTAACATTAAAGAAGAACCCACATTTTATAGTCTTTCCCCTGACTTCAGGTGAAGACCTTCAAGTTGCTTGAATGAGACATATTCTCTCTGACAAGCAGGCCTTTTCCTCTCATCCCCTCCTTCTGCCTCTCCTATACACACCAGTGCCCACTCCCAGCAAAGATCTCAGTCTATCCTGAAACTCCTGCCAGCCTTTACCTTTCTGGTCAGTTGGCTTGGGGAAGCCCTCTCATGATCTCCTGTGAATGAAATTTGAATAGCACTACATTACATTTATTCAGGATCCCAACTAATACATACAGTTTTATGAGAACTACCGAGATTGTGCTCTTAGAGGCATCTAGTCCAGAAAACACTCACTAAATGTTAATGCCTTTTTAAGGATTGTTTATAGGCATGTGGCTACATTTAATAAAGGCTCTTTCCAGTTTTACTTAAAGCAAGGATTCAGAGTTATTTCTGATTTCTAGACATAGGTACTGTTAGAATGGTGTCACTTCTCTGAACCATGCATCAAGATACTCATTGGCTGTTTGCTTCTCTGTGGATTTTTTCCCTCTATTATTAGGTACCTTGAACTTGGATTATTTTAAGAATTTATGTCCTCATTTCTCTGTAAATTTGATCCTTTTTGTTTCATTCCTTTTTCTTCGATTTTTATATGTTACCATGGATATTCCTCAATGTGTTCTAAACAGGAAAACATCCTAGAATTTATGTGTATAGTGTATAAAAAGTAATTAGCCATGACCCAGAAAATTTGGTGCCATGACTTTTAATGTAATATTGTTGAATATTTCCCTTTATTCTTCAGCATTATTTGGCTCCCTAATTTGGACATAACACCAAGTGTCATAATTTGGACACAAATACCATGAATAACTTTTACACTAAAGCAAAAAGTTATTTAAGTGCTCAAAAACTTGTAATATTCACAGCTGTGGCAATGGTCAATTGTACAGATAAAAAAAAAATCTTTTAAAGCAGATAGTTCAATACATTTTTCAATTACATAACCTGGTCTTTTGTAGAAAAAAGCTTTGCTTGAGATTTTTTTCTATATAGTTACAATTAGAGAGATCATGTAATCATTAATAGAAATTTATTCTTTCATTTGAGAATTGGCTTTCATTTCTCTTCCCAAATTACCAGAGGTTTATTTGTTAGATAAATCAATCCTGTCATGTCTTCATATTTAATTAAAGGAGATCATTGTTGTAGATTTGCCACAGGGTTGATTTGGGCTTTAATTAATAATATGCTAATTACTGGACTCTTTTGCTACCTGTTCTACAGTTTTCCCATACTTCTAAAGTGAAACTATTTTTTCCTTTTTACTTTTATGACTGGCTGTCCTCCTTTCCATCCTTTTTCTACATGTAAAGTGAGAGAAGAATTTTTAGCAGTTCCGGTCTTTTTCCTCTTTACTTTCTGATGTTGTTGAGTAGTTAATTTGGATATAACCTTAAATTAAAATAGAATCTGTAACAAAAATAATATCCACTGCACTGGAACTGGCTTTAAAAGTTCTATCATGTCTTTTTTCTTCTTATAATGTTTAAAAGGAGAAAGTTGGCCAGTGACTGGGAGCAGGGCAAAGACATAATGCTGTATGTAGCTTCTCAGCTATATGTGTGATAAATGTGGATTATACCACTGCTCTCAATCTGTCACACAACTCAGAGTAAAAATGTGAATCAGATATTGCCTTGGTGTTCCAACTTTCATCTCAGCTTTTCATGTCTATGGAATAAAATTCTTCCTGCAGAATTTTGTATGTAAGTACAGAAAACTGTCAGTGCCTCTGGCATTTATGGGCATTACAACACTATATCAGGCATCAGGTGTCATAGTAGAAAGTTTACACACTTGGAAGCAGCTGATATCTGAGTTGTGCAAAGGTCAGAAAATCAGAGTCGTGAGAAGTACTATCATTTTGGTATATAAGTGTTTTGTGAATTTTGTATCATAAAGCACAGATATTTGTGACCTAACATTATAGCTAATGATATTCAGAGTAGACTCTCTCTCTGTTTTAGGTGTTTTCCAAGACAGCAGATCAGCGGACCTATAAGAATCACCTTCCTTTGATTTAGTAAAATATACTGGGAAAGTCTCTTTACAATACATGAAAAGTTTCACCCTTTTCAGGAAATCAAGAATGAAACCTTAACCAAAATATGCCCTACCATACTGCTATGACATTTGCTCAACTATATAGCAGCATTATTCATAATTGCCAGAAACCGTAAATACCCTAGCTGCCCATCAACAGAAGAATGGCTAAAGAGAATGTGTCACATTCCCAAAATAGAATACTACTCAGCTATTAAAAGCAAGGAAATTATGAATTTTATAGGCAAATAGATGGAACCAGACAAAGAGTGTTGGAGGAAGGTTTAAGACATTGGTTCTCAGAGGCTGATTTCAGTGCTCAGAGATCTGGTTGGATAATAAAAGTTGCTGATGGCCAATTAGCTGGGCAGTAAGAGGATTGGAAAGTGGGACTTCCTGGGAGAAAGAAAGGAACCCTAGGTTTCACACAGAGGAAGTTCTTTTCCTGCCAGGATTCAGAAACAGCAGCATGTCTAGATGTGAACTTTGAAGGTACAGCATTAAAAAGTCTTGGTGTATTTAATTATTATGAAAAGGCCACTGTGGGTTTCAGGCCTCCAGATAAGTAGAGTCAAGTGAGCCAGGCCTGCTGGTTTCTTGCCAGGGCGCCAGCACCTCTGCTGGCCTAGTATAACAATTTATAGTTATTAATAAATACCATTGTTAACAAGGATGCACTTTCAAAAGACCATCCTGACTGAGGTAACACAGACGAAGAAAGACACATGTGGTACATACTCACTCATAATCAGATACTGGCCATAGAGTATAGGCTAAACATACTACAATCCACAGAGAATCCATGCAAAGAAGCTAAGCCCAATAAAAGGGCCCAAGGGAGGATGCTTGAATCTCACCCAGTAAGAGAAATAGAATAGACATCAGAAGTGGATGAAGAAAGGGAACTGGAGAGTAAAGGGAGAGAGGATGGAAAGTAGTGAGGGATCAGTTGTGGGGAAAGTGGGGGTGGGAAGTGAGAGGGTTGGGAGGAAGATAGGAAACCAAGGGGGACACCTCTGAGATAAGCTGGAGACCATCAACAGGGTTGATCACTGGGAGGTTATGGGGTGACTCTAGCTGAGACTTATAGCAGCAGGAGGTTACAGAGACTGAGGAGGCCTCCTTCTAAACAGGTAGGACTTTTAGGGGAGGAGAATCACTAACCCACCCACAAAAACTTCAACCCAAAAGTTACCCTGTATACAAGAAGTACAGGGAAAAAGGTATACCAGAGAGTGAGAGAATATCCAAGCCATGACAGGCCCAAGCTGAGACCTACCCCACGAGAGAGACCAACCCTTATCACTATTAATGATACTCTCCCATACTTTCAGATAGGAGCATAGCATAACTGTCATTTTAGAACTCCATGCAGCAGAGGATTCAAACAGAGGCTGAGACTCATTGCCAAACATTAGGCAGAATGTGGGGTGTCTGGTGGAATAGTGAGGGAAGGATAGAAAGTCGTGGACTGGACAAAAACTCCACAGGAAGACCAAAAGAGAGAACTAACCTAGGCCCTAGGGGGCTCATAGAGACTGAAGCATCCACTAAAGAGCATGCATGAACTGGACCTAGCCCCCCCCCAAATATGTAATGGATGGGCAGTTTTGTCATCAGGTGTGTCCCCTGGCAGATGGAGCAGGGGTTGTCTCTGACATGGACTCTGATGCCTGTTTTTTTATCACTTTCCCCTAACTGGGCTGTAGTGCATAGACTCAGCAGAAGAGGATGCACTTAGTACTGATAAGACTCAATGTGCTGGGGTGGGGTGGTATGGGGGTTGGGGTGCTCCCCTTGTCTGAGGAGAAGTGGGTGAAATACAGGGAAGTGGATGGGAGGGCAGGACCCAAAGTAGGGGAAGGAGGGGGCTAAGATCAGGAGGTGGTTGAAGAATAGATAGCTAGAGTCTCATAGTTAAATTTTGAGTTGTTTAGGAATCAAGAGGGTGTTCTGGATCTAAGAAGATATTTTTAAAATTATGAGGCAAGTTAGTATGAAAGCTGAGTTAGATATAGAACTTTAAACTCATGGAGATGGTTAGATAGTAGAATGTTAAAGTCAGGTGCCAAATACATATGGACTGGACATTGGGAATGTATGCTAAGCCATATAACTCTTATAATTGTGGCCTATTTATTTCTGTTGTTTTGTATTGTATTTATAGTTATAAGAAAAAGAACCATTTTTTGGACTGAAAGGGAGAGCTGTTGGGGGGAAAAAGAAATACCTTAAACTAAAAAAAATAAATAAATAAAAAATAAAGAAGGGACGAGGATGGGGGTTTGAGGGGGAGGAGGGTGCAAGGGTGGGACTGGAGGGGGGAGTAGGGAGGGGATTGTGATTGAGATGTAACTTGAAGAAATAAAAAATAAATTATTAAAAAAAACAAGTAAATAAATACACTTAATTTAACAAAAGGAAAGAAGAAAGAATTAAACCTAAGAGAAGAAATAACAAGCAAACTAATAAAGGCAGAAAGAAGTAGTAGAAGACATTCTTGAGCAGAGCTTTTGTTTAAGCAAAACTAAGAGTGATTAGCTTCTGTTTGGAGGAACTCACAGGCCTGCAGGTTCCCTCAGCACATAATTAAGCACAGGAAGTAGAAGAAATAAAGATTTTAAATACCATTGAAGTTTCAGTTTTCAATTATCAATTATATAATCTTTGAATTATTAAATTATATTATGACCTAAATATAGTGAAATATACTATTCCCAGTACCATTGTTGCTTCCTTTGAACCTTTTTTTTTTTTTTTTTTTTTTTTAAACAGGATTAATTTTTACATCCAGACAACAGTTTCCCCTCCTTCCTCTCCTCCAAGTTCCTCCTTCCTCTCTTCCCTCTCCCCCCTCCTCCCAACCCTTCTTCCTTCTGCATCCACTCCTCCTCTGTTTCTCTTCAGAAAAGGGCAGGCCTTCCATTGATATCAGCCAAATATGGCATATCAATTTGCAGTAAGACTAGGAACCGCCCCTAGTGTTAAGGCCTGAAAGACAACCCAGAATGAGGAAAAGAATCCCAAATGATGGTAAAAGTGTCAGAAACAGGCCCTCCTCCCACTGCTAGGTGTCCCATAAGAAAAGCAAAATACAGGACTGTAACATAGATCCAGAGGGCCTCGGTCAGTCCTATGTAGGCTTTCTGACCCCTTGGGAATCTTAAAATCACAAATCTATACAACATTCCCATCTAGGAAACATTTACTCTGTCTTTTGCATAATTTGTTTACTTTCAAAATAACTCTGTCTATCAATTTGTTTATTGGATAAATTTGGGATACTGTATCTTTTAGTCACTATGGCCTGAGAACACAGAATTAGATTACCGGAACTGATGTTTCAGTGTGAGAACAGCTTCGTAGTTTCACAAAACAAAGAAAGCTGTAAATCAAGGCAAGATTAAAATCTATTTGTATCTATATCAGAGATGCAGTTCCAGTCTCTGGACCTGACACAATCCAACTTTTCCACATGACTACATTTTACCAGTCAATTAGTGTTCATGAACAAATGTACTTCCCAAGAATTCTTGTTTGCATTAGTGTCCTGTCCTCCGCTTTATTGAAATCTCAGTAGCTTGTTCTTAGTTCTCAATTTATAGGGTATATTGCAGGCATATTAATCTAAATATTGTGAGATTACATGTTTACTGATTCTCAAAAGTTCTAAGTGATACATACAAACAACACAGTGCACACAAACTGAATGTGGATAGAAAATATTTTCATAGTATTACATAGTCATTTCCTTCTATTTTACAGTACGATTGAAAACCATTATTCATTATGTTAGTGGTACTCAATGTGTTCTCCAAGCCAGCAACTTCAGCATCACCTGGGAACTCGTTAAAAATTCAGCACAGTTACACTGGTTCTGAAAGGCTGGTGGCAGAGCCCAGAGACCTATTTCTTCTCAATCCTTCCAGAGAAATTTAGTGCTTAGTTAAGTCTGAAAACAGAGGCGCTATAGAAGATGGGATGTAAAATCAGCAATCAGAAGAGACTTAGGGAATTCTATTCACGCTCAGGGACTCGTGTTGTGCACGTCAATTTTAATCCTGTTACATTCACTTTTGACAAGTAACAGATCAAACTTCATAAGCATTGCTGTTGTGATTCAGTTTTTCTAGTTTATAATTTGGACTTAACATCTTTCTAAGTGTGGCAAGAATAAAAAAATAACCATTTTCTGAGAAAGTTCTGACTAGAACCTAGGTTTGATAGTATAGGTCAGGCAGTAAGTAGGACAACAATAAAAAATCAAAATGGATTATTCACAGCTCTCAGAGTGACCAGGGTTGTTCATGGAATGGGAAAGGAAGTTATGAGACAAGGTATTGGGGAGCTCAGGCAACAGACACAGAAGAAGTGCAAGGGAGACACTGCAGAAGCTTTGACTACTAAAGTCTGCAGGCTTTTGTTTCTTCCTTAGGCTTTCCTGTACGGTTGTTGATTGTCCACTTCAAAGACCCATCTGCAGGGAAGAAGTTCTCTACAACACTCATAGAAAACCATTGTTTTTTGTGTTCTGTGGTTCTGGGGTACATTGGACTTCTGTATTAGTGGGATAAGAAACAAATAGGCTATTTCACAATTACGGGCAAGTGGAATTTTAAGCAGGCCCAGAAATAACAAGATGTCCTGAACTTCAAACAATTTATGTCCAGCCAAAAAATATATGCTTAGGCAGCAAAACTTTTTAAATTTGAAAATTATGATGATTAACATTATCAAACATTGAACATTGTCAAATGCCTTACATATTTTTCTGGTAAAATAGTCAAAACACTTTCAATGCCCATACTTTTTATTTCTGTATTACATTGATGTTACCATTTATATATTTTAAACTAGGAACACTCTTATAGCTCCATTTGTCTTTACTCTACCTACAAATTAAACAAAACAAAATATCAGTCTCTGTCAACCAACACTCTACTTTGCTTTTATGACTTTGGCTTCATCAGGCTTCATGTATGAGATATGTAATGCTTCTTTTCATGTGTCTGGCATATATCATATAGAATAATAGAATACCCATGTTTATTCATTTTGTTGCAAATTGAAAAATGTCTTTCTTTTGTGGGCTAAAAATATTTGTATATGTGTGTACATACACACATGTATACACACACCTGCACACACCCATGCACACATAGCACATCTTCCATTATTTCCTTTATTTGGCAGTCCAGGGATGTTTTTGTTTTTTTTGCATATCTTAGCTATTTTGAATTTAGTTTCAGTGAAAGTTCAGGTATCTGGAAATACTGAGTTTGATTCTTTTGAATATGTATCTATAATTGAATTGGGTTTGCTAGATAAAACAGAATTCTAAATTCAGTTTTTGGAGGATTATTTCCTATAAGAAGTGCATCATTTTAAAACCCCACAAATAATATTTAGGTTTTACCATTCTCCACATCCTTGCCAATATTTAACTTTAAAATAGTACATCTTCCCATAGGTATGAGGCAGTAGCTCAGAGTGCTTTTGAATTGTATTTCCCTGGTTATTAATGAAGTTGAATATCTTTTTATATATGTGAACATTTCTATGTCTTTTCTTGGGAAAACATATTTATTCAGGTTCTTTGATGATTTATTTAACATTGTGTTATTTGGATTTGGGAGGGACATTAAATGCCTATGATAATTAGAGGTGAAAAGATACATCCTTAAGTTTGTGACTTTCAAGATTAATTTTAAGGCCCAAGGAAATGAGTCTCTTCCTAGTCAAATTGTCTACATTAAAAAAGGAAAAAATACATTAGGAAGCAGAATCCCAAATTATCCTACAAATGTGTTATATCTTTGTTCCTTTTTTATTGCTATGATAAAACATCATTACCAAGACACTTATAAAAGGAAGCTTTACTTGTCCTTATGATTCCACAGGGTTAGAGTCCATAAAGCCACAGCACACTCATGGCTGCAGGGATAGCTGAGAACTCACATCTTGATCCACAAACAGAAGGCAAAAAGAGAACATGCTGGGAATGGAGAGAATCTTTGGAAACCTCAAAACCCACAATTGGTACCACACCTCCTCCAACAACACTACTCCTCCCAACTCTTCCCACACACTTCTAGTAACTGGAGACCAGGTATCCAAACATATATGCCTATGAGGGTCATTCTAATTCAAACCGCAATATATGTAAAACTTCAAAGAAACATCTTCCTTGATGCTGTTTGTTTTCCCTACACATCCACAACTATTGTAGTTGTCTGGTTATTTTTGTCTCTAAGGTAGCTTGGTTGGAAGTGGCACTGGGTAAGGGACTCATGATGTTTTCTGACATGCTACAGAACTATATATATTAGGCAAAATATTTTATTGAGTAGAAAATTAAAATTACATCTGTAAATGTAATTATAAGCATCCCCCAAGTAAGTAAGTACACCAATCTTTTCATAATGTGTTTAAGGATAAAATTGTTATGTCATCTAGGATATGGGAATAGAGTTTATATTTATTAAATTTTCAAATGTTATATTTTTTTAATTCCTAGAAATTTAAAGCTATGAAGCTGAGGGAAATTGTCTCGTCTAAATTCTTACTGTATTCTTACTTGTATGTACAAATAGAAGTCTTAATCTTGTGAGTGAGTAGTTCATTTTATTTGGTGGGTTATTCTGCCGTTGTCTCATTTTTATACAGAATTGACTTGGCACATTTTTATTCCTGTCCTTTTTCAACAAATCTATGGCTACTAATGAATCCCAGAGTGACCCATTAGAATAGGGTCTTCTGTCTTCTCTTCTGTGCTTGCAGTGACTCTCAAAAACTTGCATTCCTGCCTTTCTTTTATGTGGGAATGGGTTACTTCCTGTTTCATAAATTCACTACAAGAGACAGGTGAATGCTTGTTCTCTGTTGATTGACCTTTAATTTTAAGTCACAACATTTTAACCAATGGGGCCCAATGTTAGTCTCACATATACATAGAAAATGAAGTATACTATTGCAAGTTAATATCAACAATAAATATGAGGACCTTCTCCTCTCAGATACTATGACAAGTCTACTTTTAGATGGAGAGCTTAAATATCTGAACTGATGAATTATAGAGGTATTTGTAAACAATTTTAGAACACTTTTCATAGAGCTAATAATTTTAATTTCAGGTCAGTTTGCTAGTGGGAAGGGCTGAAGGTTTAAGGAAAGCAATCACTAAACTAGAGATCTGGAGCCTAATAAAAACACTAGTTATAAGAAATTATTTATAGAGCTCGAACAAAGGATCCAATACAATCTAGAAGCTTTATGTTGAGCAATACTTCATCTATGCTGATGCAATTTCAAATACTTGTGCCCAAGTATTTGGAGGAAACTCAAGGCAAACATGTTTTTAATTCAGTGATGCTTCAAGTTTGTGTGGAGAGAATAACAACCTAATTTTCACTTGAGAATGTTCTAGAAATCCAGATGTCTATGGCATGACTGAGACCTAAGGAGTTAAAGATTCTAAGTAAGGACTTAGCAGCCTGTTCTAAAGAGCCTGCCAGGTGACACAAAAGCAAGTGAAAGGGAGAGAACTCTTGTCACTTTTAGTCCTGGGGTTTATGTGGGGCAGAGCTAAGGGAGCAGCTATGTGTGAGGTGGGATTACAGAGGCATGGAAGTCTCCATTTTAAGGGCTGGTGTTCAGATGCTGATACACACATAAAAACATTAGGTGAAGCACAGAGTCTTGTAGAAGAGTGGAAGAAAGAATAGAGGGATCCTAAGGAGATAAGAACTTCAAAAGATGACCAACAGAGTCAGCTAACCTAAACCACTGGAGGTTTGCTGAGAGTGAAGAACCAGCCAAAAACATGTATGATCTGGAGCAAGGCCCCCTACACATATGTAGCTGATAGGCTGCTTGATCTTCCTGTAGATAACCTAGCAAGTGGATCAGAAACTGTCCCTGACATGGACTCTATTGGCTATTTGTGGACCACCTTACCCTAGCTAGGCTACTTTGTCTGGCCTCAGTGGAAGTGGATGCTTTTAGTCCTGATGTGACTTGAAGAGCCAGGGTGGGTTGATAGAAGAAGGTATTCCCATTTTCTCAGGGGAAAGAGGGGGGAAAATGGGAAAAGGTAGTAGGGAGGAAACAGGCAGAGAGGAGGAAGGGGGCTAAGATCAGAATGTAAAGTGAATAAATTAATAAATATTTTTTAAAAGGGATGGTGTTCAGGAAATGAGGATAAATGAGTGGAAAAAAGGAATGGCCTGCATCTTAGGAGAGACATGGCACATCTGATTGGGTAATATGCAGCTTCAACCCTTATAACCACTATTAAATGTATTTTAAAGGACTGGGCACATCTAACTTACATTGGAGTTACATGTTTCTCTGGGAAAGTGTGAATTTTGAATGCTAATAAATTTCACTATACCTACTTGTGTGTGTGTGTATGAAAACATTCTCAGCTCCTTTCAATGGTCTGGTTTATAAATATTCTTGAATCTGGGCATTCAGTGTTAAAATGTCATTTTATCTACCCTAAAATATTTTTTTATATTTTACGTATATTTATTTGTTCATTTTGCATCCCAATCATAGTTCCCTCCCTCCCCTCCTCTGAGGTCATGCACTCTCACCCCCTTCCCCTATTCTCCCTTCCATTCTCTTCAGAAAAGTGGAACCTCCCCTCCCAGTACCATCCCATTCCAGCATATTGAATTATATCAGGACTGAGGGCTTCCTCTTCCACTGAGGTCAGGCATTGCAGTTGCATTAGGGGGAAATGATCAAACAACAGGCATCATAGTCCATGCCAGAGACATCTCCCTTCTACTTGATAGGGGACACACATGATGACCAAGCTGCTTATCTATTACATATGTGTAAGGGAACTAGGTCCAGTTCCTGCATGTTCTTTGCTTGGTGGTTCAGTCTCTGTGAGCCTCCATAAACGTAGGTTAGTTGTCATTATTAGTCTTCTTGTGGAGTTCTTGTCTCCTCTGTGGCCTTCTATCCTTCCCCCATTATTTCATAAGACACCCTGAACTCCACCTAATGTTTAGCAGTAAGTCTCTGTCTCTGTTTGTGTCCTCTGCTGCATAGAGGTACTCAGAGTACAGTTATGCTGTGTTCTTGTCTCTAACCATAGCTGAGTATCTAATGATAGTGACAGGGGATGGATCTCTTACTTGGGATAGGTCTCAGGTTGGGCCCAGAATTGCTAGGACATTCCTTCAATTTCTGGTATATCTTTATCCCTGCACTGTAACTGAAATTTTATTATCACTTGTATTTATTAATAAGTATAAACTGTAAGACTAGGCTGACAGAGCAGCTCGCAGCTTTGCACAGCAGCGGGCAGCCTGGCAGCCAACGGGGCTGGCCTGCCTTAAGTGGCAGCTTGAGTTATCCTGGGGAAAGAGCCCCAGACCAAGGGTGGCCTACACCACCTGTAACCTAAACTCTGTTAAGTAATATAAGTTGTTATATTAGGCAGGAGAGTCACTGGACTTCAATGGGAGTCCAGGAGTCTGATGGCTCTGGATTGCTTGGACTGACATCCTATAAGCTGCCTCAATTTCCCCCCAATAATTAAATACACCAAGACTTTTTAATGTTTTAACACTTAGCCCTTAGCTGGGATGACTTGATTAGCTACTCTATGTTAACACGTATCACCTAATCCCAAACCTCCATGTGGCTGTGATTACCTTCCCGTGTTCTCAAACATATCTATCTACTTCTGTGTCCTCTGGTAAAATTGAACTAATCCTCTGTGTAAAATGCAGGGTTCCTGTTTTAATCCCAGGAAGTCCCACTTTCCTATACTTTTTCTGTCCAGCTAATTGGGTATCAGCAATTTTTATTAACCAATCAAAAGAATGCCTCAGAAGGGGCAGTAACCAGATCTCAACATTGAAATCAGCCTATCAGAAGCAATATTATTAGACCTTCCCCAACACTGTACATCTTGTATACAGGGTAAATTTTGGGTTGAAGGTTTTGTGAGTAGATTGGTGATTCCCTACCTCTCCTAGATTTCCTACCTAGCTAGAAGGAGGTCTCTTCAGTCTCCAGATCCCCTCTTGCTAGAAGTCTCAAATAGAGTCATCCCCATGTCCTCCTTTGCATCTACCCTATTGCTAGAGTCCAGCTTCTCTCAGAAATGTTCTCCCCTTAATTTCCCATTTTTTTCCCAGTCCTCTCACCTCCTGTCCTCAGTCTTGCCACAACTGACCACCCCTGCTTCAAATCTCTGAAAAAAGAGATGAAATAAGGTATCAAAGATGGAAAGATATCCCATGCTCATGGGTTGGCAGAATTAAAGTAAAAAATGGCCATCTTACCAAAATCAATTTAGAGATTCAATGCAATTCCAATAAAAATATCAACACAACTCTGTAGAATCCTCGAAAGAACATTTCTTAACTTCACATGGAAAAACAAAAAACCCAGAATAACTAAAACAATCCTGTACAATAAAAGAACTCTGGAGGCATTACCATTCCTGACTCAAGTTGTACTACAGAACAATAGTAATAAAAAATTGCAGACTGGTTGATCAATGGAATCAGATCAAAGAACCAAAAATAAACCCAACACCTATGGACACTTGTTTTTTGACAAAGAGGTAAAAACCATACAATGGAAAAAAGAAAGCATCTACAACTAATGGTGCTGGTCTAACTGGATGTCTGCATGTAGAAATGCAAATATACCCATATTTATCACTTTGCACAAAACTCAAGTCCAAGTAGATGAAGGAACACAACATAAAGCCAGATCACTAAATCTGTTAGAAGAGAAAGTGGGTATATCTTTATCCCTGCACTGTAACTTGAACTCATTGACACAGGAGACAATTTCCTGAACAGAACACCAATAGCTCAGGCTCTAAGATTGACAATCAATAAATGGGACCTCATGAAACTGAAAAGCTTCTGTAAGAAGTTGGACACTGTCAAGAGTACAAAATGTCTCCCTACAGATTGAGAAAAGATCATCAACAATCCTACATCCAATAGAGGGCTAATATGAACAATATATAGAGAACTCAAAGAAGTAAACACCAACAGACAAAATAATCCGATTAAAAAATAGGATTCAGAGCTAAACTGAGAATTCTCAACAGAATTTCAAATGAGTGAGAAGTAAGCAAAATGCTCAACATCCTTAATCATCAGGGAAATGCAAATCAAAACAACACTGTGATTCCATCTTACACCCATCATAGTGGTTAAGATAAATATCTCAAGTGACTACACATGCTAGCAAGGATGTGGAGAAAGAGGAACACTCTTCCATTGCTGGTAGGAGTGCAAACTTGTATGACCACTTGGGAAATCAATATGGTGGTATCTTAGAAAATTGGAATAGTTCATTCTCAAGACCCAAAAGACTTCTCAACATGACCATTGAAAAAAACATCAATGTGTTCTCCCTTGTGTCACTTCCCTGACCCTGTTTCTGAAATTTTTAATTATTTAATGCCTGTTTATTGATAACTATTCACTTATAACAAATACCAACAATTTCTTAACTATTAACACTACAAGTTCCTACAACCCCTTTAACCTAACAACTAAACCTATTGATAATTATTACAATTATCTAACCTTTTAGAAGGATGCAGTCTCTGGGGCAGGTCCTCAGTCATCAGGAACACAGTTTCTGTAGTAGACCCTTTAATGCACTTAGCAGTAT
This sequence comes from Lophiomys imhausi, assembly GCA_907164525.1. Lineage (NCBI taxonomy): Eukaryota > Metazoa > Chordata > Mammalia > Rodentia > Muridae > Lophiomys > Lophiomys imhausi. Next base: position 3,647,132 of record CAJQZJ010000315.1, on the reverse strand, counting down.
TTTTTCTGGAATGCCTCAGATATAGATTCATCAGGGTAAATTGGCTATTGCATTCTCACCTTAAATAAGGCTTGAGGCTTTCTTTTCTCTGGGAGACCCCAGCCCCTTCACATCAGCAACTCTGCCGCTCTGCCTCAGTCCTTAAAGCCAGCCAAAGTTTCATTTAGGCCACTGTTCGGACAGGTCAAACCCCTCTAGGCAAAAGTTGAGCCAAAGGATTTAGCCCTTGGCCTTTTGCTGTCTTGCTGAGGATTTCTTTGCTCACCAGCTTCTTTCTGTCTCAGGGAGATCTGGCCATCAGTTCAACAGGACTTTCTCCAGCAGGACTCTCAGAGCTGTCTAGCATGGGGGTCCTCTCGCTCCATCCTTAAATAGGATCTCTCCTTGTTCCACCTGTTTCAGCTTATTTTGGGCTCTGCCCACTTAGCAGCTGAAAACAATGCCAGGCCAGATACTTTGTTTCTTAGTCCACTAAGTCTTTCCTCTTTTTCCTGGCTTCAGTCCATTAAGTCTCCTGTTTGTTTCCTGTTTTCACCTAACTTCATCCTTGTTTTTCCAAAAACTGATAAGCTAATCGCTCACAGCCAAGTTGATCTACATGCCCTGAATTAATAGATTGTATCAGAAACCATTAGATATTTTCTAAATCTAATTTAATTAATCTAACTCCCTACATGACCCTGTACTTTGATTGTATTTGCACTGTCAGCCATAAAAATATAATATAGTTTGAAGACTCTTTGCACCACAGTCTAGTTGGGCCCCTTTTCTTTTAATCAAGAACACTATATCTTCAGAAAGAACAGAATAGTGTTATATATGAGTCAACAAAGTGGATTAAAAGTGGATTTTCTCTACTTTTCCACGATGTAAAATTCTGACCTTTGTTTACTATAAAACTCTATAACAGATATCATTGTTTTGATGATTACATTCTTATTTACCTTAAAATTGTGTTGTAAATAAGTGCATGCTCTGCATGATAACTTGTAAATTGTGACTTTCATCAAAATTATAACATATTTGATTTCATATATGAAAAAGGTGTGATGATTATCCATAACGAGGAGTCTTCTGGGAGATTTGTGCTACTACTGGAAGGCTACAGCTTTCTGAAGATAAAAGAAGTCTTAAAGCCTAATTTTATTCCTTATTCCTTTTTTTGAAAGTAGACAACAAAGATTTTTTATGTACACATGGGATATGGTGTGACATGGGCTTCTCCTTATTTACCATTCTTCATTTTTAACTAAATTCCACCTCTGTGTTTCCCTGTACAATCTCATATCAGTGTAGTACACATTTCTTTGAATCTTATCCATAGGATAATTGCTACATTTTGATCTACTAATTGAATAGGAAAAAAGTAATCAGAAGATAGCCATACATTGGGTGTCAGATCTGGAATGAGAAGTTGATAATTTTCATGAACATCAGTTTAATGCATACTTCAAATGCTGTGACTTTGTTGTCTTCCATAATACAGTATGCAGTTGTTATGTAGAAAAAAAGGATTATTGGAACTGTAATACATTCTTTATGTAACTCTTGATATTTATAGACTTAAAGAAAATTTTGGGTAAATCAAATGCATGTTTTGAATTTTTGTTTGATTTTAGTCTGGATTCTGAAGCAATTTAGTAAAGATGCTAAACATTAGTTCATAAGACATGTCAAATTATCTTGCTGTTGGAGCACACAAACACATTTTTCTTTTCTCATTTGATGGGAAAATGAGATACACAAAGATATTTGTTAAATAAGTCTGGTTTTTGAACATTCATCTGGCAACTTCAAGCTGTTGAAAATGTAGAGAATCATTAATCAAAGCAGCAGCATCTTTTAGTTTTCAAGTTTATTTTCCTTACCTCCTAACAAGTGAATGATTAATCGATGTGCTCTTACATGTTTTATCTATTTCTTCATCATAATCTTATCTTGTGACAGATTTTCACAGGGAGACACAACAGACACACACACACACACACACACACACACACACACACACACACACACACCTCTACTCACCCACAGGGGGAACCGATGACCATACAGAAACCACCAAAGCACCAAAGTCTGGCTTGGTGCACCAATGCGTTTTATTTGGGTTACTTCTTGGGATACTGTGTGAGAACTTACTGCATCACTGAAGCCCATTCCAGCATGTGTGACAGATAACCAAAGCTGGAAATGGAAAGAGGCATGTTGCATGCAGCTACATGGGTTAGAGAGGTTTCTTGTTTGTTTATTTGTTTGTTTTGTTTCGTTTTCCAAGGTGGCCCAATTGATATCCATCTCTTCCAGGAAGCTGAGCTGCTCTTTGTTTCTTCTAGTTGGTTCTATTGGTTTTTCCTCCATGACCTTCACTCTGTGAAAATGCGTACTCATCTTCCACTCTGAGCTATGCCCTTCTTCAAGGAGCTCAAGTTTCTATTCACATAAGAATACTCTGCTTATCATTTTGCTTTTATTGAATAACCATGTAATCTTTTAGTGCCTCATTCTTTACTAGACTGCAATTTTCACAAAAGCAGTGAAGATACTACTTCCCTGAACGGGTTCATACACGCATCTTACATAATTTTATTTTACTTATATAGAAGGCAAATATTAATTAATATGCATCTACCTACATTGTGTCCAAAAGAGAATAACCACACATTTGACACCAAGAACACAAAGAGGTCATATCATCACAGAAACTGGTTCCTACTGCTGTAAAGGTATCATTTGTACACTACATATATTATACCGAAGACTTTGTAGCTGTTGTTAAATAAAACCTGATGTCATCAGAAACAGACACGTCAAAAGGACTCAAGCATGGCACAAAATCCCAACCATGTATTAAAAATTTGATTAACTAAAAATATGAGCAGGTTATCGGGCGATGCAGGGATTGTAGAATGCATCTACTGTAGGAAGTAGACTTGGTCCACGATGAAAGCGGTACTTCAAGGTGGAACTTTAGGGAAGTGACTAGATCCTGTTCCTGTAACATGAATTAATAAATATATTGTAGTATTAAAAATTGATACACTTTTGAAAAAGTCAGAAAAGCTGGAGAACAAGACTACATGAATGAAGCTTGCTGGTATTTTGCCTTTGAGGGGGTATCTGTTACCCTGACCTTGTCTTGTATCCACTCCGTTTCCTCTTCCCCTTAAGGTGGGCTGTTTGACCTACCATGTTCTCTGTGCCATGATGGCCAGCTTTGTACCAAAGTACTGTAGTAGGCTAACTATGTACACACATGTCTGAGATCCTGAGCCAACGTAAAATTTCCCATTATAAGTTATTTTCTCAGGTATTTATCAACGCAATGTTTTTAAAAAAAAAAAACCCACAATGCTTTCATAGAGAGGTCCCATTTCAGTGGGTTGTACTACTTATTTTCAAATGTCAACAAATTAGTCTTGTGAATGAAATTAAAGGCAATATCTTAAGTGTTTGTTCCTGGAACCATGAAATGACAGTCATTTAGAGCTGTAGTTCTTTACCTTCCTAATCCAAAAACCCTTTAACACAGTTCTTCATGTTGTAGTGTCCCCTCTGCCATAGAATCATTTTGTTGCTATTTCCAGCAAGATAGTCTGGCTTGAACAAGGTAGAAAGTGAGGACGAACACCAGAGTTGATCATCTGAACCCCAAATGTGCTGTGGCACACACATGCCTAATTCACACATAAAAACACACACACACACACACACACACACACACACACACACACACACACAAAAACATGAAGACTATTTAGTTTTTCTCACTTTAAGCTAACAGCATTTTTCATTTTTGTTGGAAAATACAAAACATGAAATTTGTCTGAGCATATATTTCTAATAACATGAAAATAAGTATATGGTTTATAGAATATAATATTTAATTGCAGAAAGTGTGTTTTCTAAAACAAAAACATGACTACCTGGAACTTTTTATAAAGTGGATTTTTTCAAATATTCTTTGATTAAAATAATGAGAGATTTTTATAGCCACTTTAAAACAATAACAATATATATAGGCACTATTCAATAAACTTTGTGTTTAAGGATTTACTGTTATAGGAAGAAGAAAAATTTAAAATTGAATGATAAAATTTTTTCATAATTTCCATTGTAGGGGTTAGATAAATTAGATTTAGAAAATATATAGGAGTTTCTGATACTGTCTCTTAATTCGGGGCCTGAAGAGCATTATCAGCATGAAGTCAGGAAAAACAGGAAAGACTTAATAGACTGAAAAACAAGGTTGAAGTCAGGAAAAACAGGAAAGAATAGACTTGAAGAAACAAAGTATCTGGTCTGACATTGTTTTCAGCTGCTAAGTGGGCGGAGCCCAAATTAAGCTGAAACAGAGTTCCTCCTAATTAAGGACAGTGCATGGAGCCCAGAAGGAGAAGAGGCCCCCGATGCTAGAGAGCTCCAAGAGTCCTGTTGAAAAAAGGGCTGGCCATTGATGGCCAGCTCTCTCCCTGAAGCAGAAAGAAGCCGGTGAGCAAAGAAAGCCTGAACAAGACACCAAAAGGCCAAGGAATGGACCCTGTGGCTCAGCTTTTGCCTGGAGGGGTTTGATCTGTCTGATCAGTGGCCTAGGGGAAACTGTGCCTGGCTTTAAGGACTGAGGCAGCAAGAGGCCAGAGCTTCACATTTCATTTTTAAGTATCTCTAGGTACGATACCATTAGGAAGCGTTGCCTTAAATTTTGTATCAATATACAAAGATCTATTCAAATGTGGCTAAATATACTCTTAATTTTTTATCAATATACAAAGATCAATGCCTATGCGGCCCAATACAATCTTAATATTGCATCCATATACAAGGGTCAATACCATTGTGGCCAACTACAATCTTAATTTTGTATCAATATACAAATATCAATACTGACGTAGACCAATACAATCTTATTTTTGCACAATAAACAATGGTCAATACCACTTTAACCAAATATACTATTAATTTTGTATCAATATACAAGGGTATAAGGGCATATTCAATAATGTGACCTTTCTTCTTGATCCTTCCTGTGCTGTCTATGTCTCGATTTTTCTCAAGTCTGTGCATTCCTACATAGGAGATAAAGAAGGATACAGAAAAGGGAAAGAAGGAATACCCTGGGTCTAATCTCCAAAACCCATTAAACAGGACCATTTAACAATTTGTAATCTCTTCCCCTAAATAAGAGTTTTCAGTTGTCCTTCAAATAACCGAAAAGGGGGGGGGCGGAGAAACACCCTCCCCACCCTCTGGGTATGGGACGTTGCTCTCTTAAAATGACTTCCTGCTGATTTGGGTCGTAGTAAACCTGTTTGGGGCCCAAACCAAAATGGAAAAATGGTTAAAAATGTTAATACAATCCTTTTATGTTCAGTCCTTCTGTTCTCAGCTGTTTAGATGTCCTAAGGGGTTTGTAGGCAGAAGCTGAACTTCCAGGCTTTACTGAGGTTCTGGCTGGGGCATTGTGTAGAGCTGAACGGTCTTAGCGATATTGAGTTGTTGTGGTTGTAGGCTTTTGATGGAGACATCTATTGAGGGAGTCTGTCAGGCTGAATCATCTGGGCCACTCGTCTTCTTTTGGTGTCTGATTCTGATTTCTGCTGAGGTTTCCGTTGTCCAGTTGTCCCTGGGTTCCTTGAATGGATGCTTTGATTCTCCTGGAAAGATAAGAACAGAGCCCTGCCCTATTCCTCACTCAGGGACAATTGCCCTCTTTTTTTGGGGGGGGGTAGGTAATATTTCTCCTGAAGCAAATTTGGTTTTTGACAATATATAAAGTGTTATCTTTCAATCTGGTTTAAAGAAGAAATTACCGTCTTAAACTGTTTAGGGTAGTTAAGAAAAACAAACTCCTAGTCATGCATGCATGTCACCTTGTTAGCTACTAAGACAGTCTATCACAGATATTCTCTAAGCTACTCAGTAATCAAGTTGTTAAGAGACAAGCAACATTTGCTTATCTAAATACAAGAGATAGATAGGGCATCTTCAAAAACCCCAAGAGATCTGCAGAATATGGCATTCAAAGATGTGGTCTTAAATTAAGATTTTTTTTTTGATATCGTGACATATCAGCTCCTGACAGCACCCCGTATTCTACTCCAAGTAGAAGAAAAGCATCGAAGAATCTCCAGTGTGAGATGGTTGAATTAGTGGCAAGCCTATCTCTTGGCATGTAAAAACTCCTTGCTTCAACTGCAGACAGACTGCTGTCCAAAAAGGACAAAACTTGGTAGCAGGGAAATCGACAGCCTAGCTCTGCCAAGACAGGGTAGGTAAGTCCTTCATAATCCCTGCTCTACAACAAATGTCTGTCAGAGAAACAGGACCAATAGGCTGAAGACTGATGCTGAAATGTATGGAGAGAAAATGAGAACTGTCCAGGTAGTCACTGGTTTGTCATTTCTTAGTATTGGAAGCTGCAGGCCCTGCACTTCCTATATAATCAGATATATTTATCCTTCTCAGCTCTCTGAGGTGGTTGAAGAATAGACAGCTTGAGTCTCATAGCTAAATTTTGAGTTGTTTAGGAATCAAGAGGGCATTCTAGATCTAAGAAGATGGTTATAATAGTGATGCAATTTAGTATGAAAACTAAGTCAGTTATAGAACTTTAAACTCATGGAGATGGTTAGAAGGTAGAAGGCTAAAGTCAGGGGCCAAATATTTATGAACTGGACATTGGGAAGGTATACTGGGCCATTTAACTCTCATAAATGTGGCATATTTATATCTGTTGTTGTGTATAATACTTACTGTTATAAGAGAAGGAACCATCTGTTGGACTGAAAGGGGAAACTTCTGGGGGGAAGAGGGTGGAAGGGCGGGATAGGAAGGGCAAATAGGGAAGGGTTTGTGACTGAGATGTAACTTGAAGAAAAAAAAATAAAGTACTTATATAACAAAGAAAAAAAAAGGACTGAGGCAGAGCAGCTGACTTCCTGATTCAAAAGAAGTAAGTTGGCCTGCAGACGGCTGGGGTCTCCCACAGAGAAGAAAGCATGAAGCCTTATTTAAGGTGAGACTGCAATAACCAACTTACCCTGAGGAGCCTGCATCTGAGAGACCCAGAAAAAGGACTGCTAAGTGCGTTAAAGAATCTACAACAAAGACTGTGTTCCTGACGACTGAGGACCTGCCCCAGAGACTGTATCATTCTAAAAGTTTATGAAAGTAGTTGTTATAATTATCAATAGGTTTAGTGGATAGGTTAAAGGGGTTGTAGGAATTTATAGGATTAATAGTTAAAAATTGTTGGTGTTTGTTATAAGTGAATTTAGTAATAAATAAATAAGTGTTAAATAATAATTTAAAAGATCGGTTACATTCCATGGAGTGCTTTAGAATCCACATTTAGCTACCAGCATCTCCACTATTTGACATTGTTTTGAACTGTGTGGAAAACCAAGCACAGTGTGATTCTAGATGGGCGAAATATCTCTGGACTTTTGTACTGACACAGTAGTAAATTCCTTCTATACCTTTCTTTGGCCGTTTTCTTATATCTGAGACTTGTTAAGAATGTTGTACTTTTTATATCTTTCAAAAATGATGAGCTAATTCATCTTTCCATTTACAAGTTCTTATGTTCAACTAACTGATGAGGAATTTACACAGTGATATTCAACAGCTGTGCTTCACTAAAGAAACATATAATCTATACATGACCTGTGGTTTCCTAGGCATAGGCTTCAAATAAAGACACACAAAGTAGCATAGCTGCTTTACAAAAACCCAAAGTGATGGTTCAGAAAAAAAAATACTGTGCGAGAAAAGAGCCATGAGGTCATATTTAGAGATAAAGTACTCAAGGGCTCCAGCTATTGTTTGAGACTTTTTTGCATGAAGTGCAGGAGATAAAGAAGGTAGTTGATAGGGTGGATAGCAATGGTGGTTCCCTATCATGCATTAAAACAAAACACTTGCTGCCAAGCTCTATGGCTTAAATTCTATCTCTAGGTTGCAAGTGGTAGAAGAAACAGAGCAACTCCTATAAGATGTATTCTGATCTCCACATGTGTGCAATGGAATGTTCTCCTCACCTCCAAGTACACAGACAGACAGATAGACAGGCTTTGACTGACAGGCTTGGATTATACAATATTTTCTCTGCTGCCTGTTTCTCATAATATGTCTGATATGCATGCACAGTTCTGTATAAGCATAAGATAATAGGTGGGGATTTTCCCTAATGCTTCATGTTAAGGACTCAATTGGTCTTGATGCACATGCACTCAAAACAGTCCAGGTGGGTTCAGCTCCTTGCTTCACTTACCCAGGTGTGTTCTGAAAGAGGTTTGAATAGAAACTGTGAATGAAAGGGGAGTACCTGATAGTTTTTAGGGACAGAGAAACTTATTTCATTGTTTGGAGTGTGGTGCACCTGACACGCAATTCAAATGCTGGTTATAGGTGCATTGTTTGTAAAGAAAATTGGGTGCATAGTAAAAGGTGCTGAGAGTCCAAGCTTGCAAATGTGTATTGTTTGAAAAGGGGGTTGTTTATAACTGGAGAGTACCAGTTGGTATTTGTTTTTTATGTTTGCCTGCCATAATTCCTCTGAGAAGTATACTTAGTACTGTCTTTTATTTTTGTATTTGGAAAAATCCAAATTGAGAATTCAATAGCATTAAAATAAAACACTTGCTTCCAAGTTCTATGGCTTAAATTCTACCTCTAGGCTGCAGCTTAAATTCTATCTCTAGGCTGCAAATGGTAGAAGAAACAGAGCAACTCCTGTAAGTTGTATTCTGATCTCCACATGTGTATAATGGAATGTTCTCCTCACCTCTAAGTAGAAAGACAGACAGACATGATAGATGATAAATAGATAAGTAAATAACCTCTCCCCAGTTTCTCACCAATTAGCCTTTTATTATACTGTTTGCTTTTTCTCTACTAGAAACATAAGCACCACTAGTTAAGAATAAATTTTCCCACCACTTTGAACTCAGTATATATTCAGAGGAGCACCTGAAGGAAGATTCCAGTTATGCTTGGTTAGATACAATAAACCTAAATCTAATATTCATAGACTACTGTAATGTTTGTTTCAGCTTGAGCAAGCACTTACTATATATGTTAATCACAGATTTAAAAGGCAAATGTGTTTATGAAATGAATTAATTGTAAAGATTATAATAAAAATTCCAAGTGAGGGTTAACTGAAAAATCATTTAACCCATGAATTAATTACACTATAGATTTTTTACATTCCCCAAGCAGTATCTCATGTGTTCTTTGTGTTGCTGGTGTTTTCTTCAAATAATAATCTGTAGGTTGTTGTCAACTAATAATTTATTTCAATACACAGAAGAGTAACCTACTTATATGAGAAAATTTTGGTTTATTAATTATTGTCTTTAAGAGATTATCAAACAATTGTCTGTACATTAATTATCATGTGATTATACTGATGTATTTAAACAGTTGACTAGAAATAATTGCCATGTTATATGATAAATCATGTCCTCCTCTTTGGCTTCTCTGATCTCATTATCTTTTCTCTTTTTTTCTCATTCCCTCTTTACCTTTAATCCTCTATTCCAAGTTCTGCTGTTTCTAAATTATTTAATCAGTCAATTAATTAATTACTGTTGGTTCTTTGACAGTCTCATACATTTTTGTCATATCCATCCCCCCAACTATTTTTGTCTTCATCTCACTTCCCCCTACCCATAACCAACTTCTTGTCTTTTTTCTTTCTTTCTTTCTTTTTTTGTCTTCATCTCACTTCCCCCTCCCCACAACCAACTTCTTATCTTTTTTCTTTCTTTCTTTTTTTTCTTTTGCTTCCAGACCAAATAAATGTGTTGCCCAGATATTTTAGGTCAACTTGGGAAAATGTAATTCAATTATTATTATTACTTTGTCTCTTCTCAAGTGTTGGAGTTTACTGATCCTTGCTTAGTCTCAATTATCCAGCATTTACTTAGGGTTGCTATGGAAGAGTCTATCAAGGCAATATCTTACTGAATGTTCAAACACAGCATGAATTTGTGCGTGCATGCATGCATATGTGCGGGCGTGCGTGTGTGCATGTGTGCATGTGTGTGTGCGCATGCATGTGTGTGTGTGTGTGTGTGTGTGTGTGTGTGTGTTGTATGTCTGTTAGTCAGTCAGAGGAAGAAAGAAGACGGAGAATTCTTGTACATTTGAGACTCATAGAAAATGATAAAATCTATCATTTTTATTTCACATATTGTCTTTAGAAAAGCAATTGGTACAGGAATACCTTTTAAATAATTTTGTAAAGTGCTACTGACAGTACTCTGGAAAGCATCATTTTCCCATTTCTTCATTTTTTCAGGTGTGTACATTGAAATTCTCTTCCAGTGACACTGTTGTGCACAGATTATTTTCATAGGAATCTATCTGCACTTTCCTTGGACTAAAACACTGAAGGTATTTTACCATTATCTCTTTCTAAACATCTCTTTGAGGTTGAAAGTCATCTAAGGACCGTACAAATTTTAACAGGGTAGCTAAGTGATATTTTATCTTAAAAGAAGGGTTTTCTCATTAAAATATTTATTTTAAAAGATCGTTAGAGCCAAAGACAGTCCAAGACTTCTGTGAGGCAGAGTTTTATGAACCTAGCAGGACAAACAAGAAATCACAGCAGCAGAGGCTGTATATACACAGTCTGCACATGAGCAAGCCAACCTAATCTCCACAGGAATGGGGCAAGGTTCAGGAAGCCCACTCCTTACTCAGGAGCTATTGGCAACTAGCAGCTGCTTGGGGAATGAGATGGCCAGTTAGTCTCAGGAACTGGCCCCCTGATACACTGGCTGCTCATGCTCCAGTTTTATTATCCTAAGCACATACTGGGAGAGGAAAAACAGATTATGGGCATAGATTGAGTGTAGTTTGGAGGGACTGAATGGTGATTTGATTAAAACACATAATGCACATACTTGAAATTCTGGAACAATAAATAACAAAAAATTTAATTGATATATATATGTATATGTAATACATATTTATATGTATATAATATAGGAATATAATAAATATAATAATATAATTATATGTGTTTATAATATATATATACATGTCAAGTTATAAGCCCTCTAGGGTTTTTCTATACCCACTACCACAGAAATTAAAGAATAATATCCATTCTTATATCAAAATATTCAAAAATATTTCCTATGCAGTTTTTAGTATTAGCCAACAGGTTTTTCAAATTAAGGCAAGGTAAATGTAATTAATAATCATTTTCTCCTTTCCCACTAGAACCAAGATATAAATATATCTAGTCATGTCCTCATAATTATGATTATTAATCAGTTTTGTAGCAACATGCTACTGTACCCAGATGAATGCAAATGTTCAGCTTCCTATTCCCTAGGTAGTGCTGATTGAGTTGAAGTAAATATGTGGGCCAAAACAAGTCCTCTACCATAATATTCTGTTTGTTCAGATGAAAAACAGCCCTGAGTGGAATAATGCTTTTAATACACTATACATTATTAGAGCACTTAAATACCATGAAAGATATCTGGGAAAAAAAAGGGTTAGAGCATGTATGAAATGGTGGGACTTGATACTACAACAGTACTTTTGTAACAAAATTTCTTTTACCTGGGATTACCTGATAAAACAATATTAGCATCTGTGATAAGCAATTACATTAAAATTTATGCATAGAAAATACATTTAGTTTCATCTTGATTTTGTTTGGATTTAAAGCACTGTCTGATAAAGTAACTATTGCCGTGCATATTTTAGAGGAGCAATTAATCTTATCAACTGTTTTAATGTTATCTTAGTAAAACTGAATTTCTCAAGAACTGAAATAATAAATTAAAACATATTTTATGATAAAAGAACATCAACTGGGGTGTATAGGAAATTTTCTGATGTAGATAATTATATTTTGCCTTTTTAGCATTTACTTTTTCCTTGTCAATTGAGTAGCCAAAAGCATTTGAAATCTATGTAAAGGACAAATAGACTATATCATACTTACAATTGAGTATGTATATACTCAAATCTGTTACATATCTCATAGTTTTATATCTTAGAAGGCAAAACCTAGAGTTTCTGAAGCTTATTATACTTTATATGTTTTATTTTGATTATGAATATATTACTTTCATTGATGAATGAAAAAGCTCCAACTCTTTCAATGCTTTTAGGAACATACTGTGAATTAGGATTTCATTGTTTGAAAGAACTACCTTTATAGAAGGTAAGTGACATGTCAGTCTTAAAATAACTAATAAGATAGGATTTGAAAAATGATTCAGTGGTTAAGATCATTGGGTGCTCTTTAAAAAAAAAAACATTTGTTTATTCAAGTTGCATCTTGGTTTCAGCCCCCTCCATCTCCTCTTCTGGTCCCACTCTCTCACCCTCTACTTCCTCTCCCATCATTCCTTCTCTGTCAGTGTAGGTGGGGCCCACATATCAACTCACCCATAGTTCATCAGTCACATGTGGGGCTAAGAGTCTTCTCTTGTTCTGGGGCCCGAACTGACAGTTCAGCTAAAGGAAAGTGTCCCAAAATAGATGATAAAGTCCATCTCTGAAAATACTTTTCTCCCTTGTTAAGGGATTTTTCTGACAACAAAGTTGCCTATTATCTATATTTGTATAGGGATGTCTAGGTCGAGTCTAAGCTGCTTCTTCCTCTTCTTCTTCTTCTTCTTCTTCTTCTTCTTCTTCTTCTTCTTCTTCTTCTTCTTCTTCTTCAGATAGCATTTCAGTCTTTGTAAAGCCTCTAGACCCTAGATTAGTTGGTTCTGATTATCTTCATGTGTTGATCTTGACCCCTCCAGGTCTCTCTATTCTGCCTCCCTCACTTATATAGGGCTCCCCGAGCTCCATCTAATGTTTGATTGTGTCTCAGCCTTTGCTTTGTTCTGCTGCTGGGTGGCATTTCTCTTAGGATAGTTATGCTAAGTTCCCATTGCTTTGGGTCAGTGGATTGTAGGATCATCTGTACTATATGTCTAAAATCTAGTTATGAGTGAATACATGTGATGTGTATCTTTCTGGGTCTGGGTTAGCTCACTCAGCATGAGCTTTTCTAGTTCCATCCGTTTGGTTGCGAATTGCAAGATTTCCTTGTTTCTGATAGCTGAGTAGTATTCCATTGTGTAGATATACCACAGTTTTTTGTTTGTTTGTATGTTTGTTTTTTTTATCCATTCTTTTGTTGAAGGGGAACTGGGTTGTTTCCAGTTCCTAGCTATTACAAATAAAGCTGCTACAAACATAGTTGAGATGATGTCCTTGCAGTTTCTAGAAGACTCTATTGGATTTGCACCCAGGAATGTTATGGTTCAGACTTGAGGTAGAACTCTTACTAATTTTCTGAGATATCATAAGACTGCTTTCCAAAGTGGTTGTACAAGTTTGTACTCGCACCAGAAATGAAGGAGTGTTCCCCTTTCTCCACATCCTTGTCAGTATGTGTTATTACTTGAGTTTTTGATCTTAGCCATTCTGACAAGTGTGAGATGGAATATCAGAGTTATTTTGAGTTGCATTTCCCTGATGACTAAACATGAGAGCATATCTTCAAGTGTCTCTCGGGCATTAGAGGTTCCTTTTTTTGTGAGTTAGTTTAGCACTGAACTCCACTTATTGATTGGATTATTGGGTTTCTTGGTGCTAACTTTGTTGAGTTCTTTGTAAATTTTGAATATTAGCCCTCTGTCAGATGTGGGGTTGGTGAAGATCTTATGTTACGATTGACCCCAAAAATTCCACCAGAGAACTCCTACAATTGATAAACACCTTCAACAACGCTGGATACAAAATTAGTTCTAAAAAATCAGTAGCCCTTCTTTACAGAAAAAGATAAATTGGCTGAGAAAGAAATTAGGGAAACAACACCTTTCACAATATCCACAAATAATATAAAATACTTGAGAGGTAACTCTAACCAAACAAGTGAAAGACCTGTATGGCACAAAGGTCAAGTCCTTGAAGAAAGAAATTGAAGAAGATATCAGAAGATGGAAAGATCTTCCATGATCATGGATATGTAGGCTCAACATAATAAAAATGGCCATCCAACCAAAAGGAATATACAGATCCAATACAATTCCTATCAAAAATACCAGCACAATTCCTTACAGACCTTGAAAGAATAATTATTGATTTTGTATGGAAAAACAAAAAAACCTAGACTAGCTAAATCAATCCTGTAGAATTAAAACAAAAACAAAAACAAAAACATGTGGAATTATCACCATCCCTAACTTCAAGGTATACTACAGAACAATAGTAATAAAAACAGCTTGTTACTGACATAGAAACAGACTGGTGGATCAATGAAACCAAATCAAAGACCGAGAAGTAAACCCCACATCTATGGTCACTTAATTTTTGATAAAGAGGCCAAAACTGTATGTAGAAAGTAAGTAATTAAATCATTTACATTATCGTTAATTGGTCGGTGATGTTAATCCTTTACCCACCATTATGAATGAGCACACAGAGACCTGATGGATTTTAATAAGGCTTGGCCTGGATTGTTCAATCTTAGCCTATCTAAGCTAGCTCTTAATTCTATTCCCCAAATATAACACCATATATACATCCGTCCCCTAGGTTGTTATTACCCATACTATGCCAATGTTCTAGGCCATGTGGAATGACGTTCCTTTCCCTAACCCATGGCGTGTGTCCTCCATTATCCTTCAGCTGCTTGTCCTTCTTCTACCCATGATGCTCTCTGCTTCAGATGGTGGCACCTTAATCCTGTCTACCTCTGTCTTTGCCCAATCTCAGGCCTCAGTATTTAGTCAACCATGATTAGATGATTAGAAAATGATTAGAAAACAAATGATTATGTTTAGAATGATTAGAAAGCAAAGTAACAGACAGCAAGAAGGACCAATTAATTAACATTTAGAATGCATAACATCACCCTATCAACTGTACACTGAATAAAGGAAAGCATCTTCAACAAATGGTGCTCGTCTGACTGGCTGTCTACATGTGGAAGGATGCAAATAGAACTATATTTATCACCTTGCTCAAAACTTAAGACAAAATGGATCAAAGAAATAAACATAAATCAAGACACACTAAATTTAGTAGAAGGGAAAGTGGGGAAAGCCTCCAAGTCATTGGCAAAGGTGACAACTTCCTGAACAGTACACCAATAGCTCAGGCTCTAAGACCAACAATCAATAAATGAGCCCTTATGAAACTAAAAAAGCTTCTGTAAGGTGAAGGACACTGTCATTAGAGCACTGGATACTTTACAGGGTAACTGGGTTACATTTGCATGACCCACAACAGCTGACAATGGACTCTAAGTCCAGTTTTAAGGAATCCAATGCCCTCTTCTGGCTTCTGTCAGCAACAAACACTCATGTGGTGAACAAACATACATGCAGGTAAAACTCCCATACACATAAAATAAAAATTGTAAGAAGTCCAATATGATATGGAGAAATATTTTACATCCAAACTCTTTGATGGCAGAACTTGGACTCTTAAAATTGTACTATGTTAAGTTTAACTTCTTTATGATGAATATGTATTTGCTGTATAAATCAATTTGTATTCACTTTAATCTTTAAGTTTTTCTATAAAGCAATTGATATTTCTGATTCAAACATGAAGAAATGAATACTTTGGTCGTTTAAAAAAATTGACGTCTTAAGTAATAACATGATTTATAGTCAAGAAATTATCCTTTTGATTCAGTTATTGCTGTCAGTAAAAAATACTCGAGTTTTTTTTCTATTTTAGTTTGAATTAAAAATTACTCTCAAACATGATAGAGTTACCACTGATATTATAAACATTATTTTTGCCTTTATTCATCCAGATTAAGGTTAGGGGACAAAATCAAATTAATTTTGGTTATTGGTTTTAATGTGGGATTTTTGAAGTTGATAATAACAAGAGACAGACTTTGATCTTTGTTAGTAATTATAGCATGAGAATGTCATTTAATTTCCTGGGAACTATAACGAATAATAAAAGTTAATAACACTATTGACATCTTTACACCAGGTATTGCTCTAAGCACTTTGCATATGTGATTTCAGTTAATGATCACAATAACACTTGCATTGTATCATTATGGTCATTGTTTGCATTTTTTAGATGAATGAAGAAATAAAACATGAAGATTAAAGATACTTATAGCTATGTTTGCTTCAATGACCTCCCGCACATCATTTTTGTCACTGCTAATAAGAAAGGACCACTCAAGGCTTTATTATAAAATTCAGCGCTACGTTTTAAGCAATGTGTCACCGTATACTTATTTTATCTAGTTGCAAGTGAAATGTGCACTTCCATTTACAAGATCATAGGTTTTTGGCTATATTAAAGATTATCATATTTATACAAATTATCTCATGAAATTTCCCCAACATGTTATTTTGCTGTGGCAAAACTAAAGTTATTAATGTAGTATTTGAGGAACATTTGTCCCCATGTAAATAGCAATAAAATTGCTTCACGAATTGAATTTCACACAATTTCAGATTTAGAAGCATGTGCATATACTTACATATTCATGTACATATAGACATATACAGATGTATATAGATACAATATATGTATGTGTATAACAATGATTAATTAAAAAAGAGACCATAGATTTGAAAGAGAGCAAGGAAAGGTATATGGAAGTGGTTGCAAGGAAGAAAGGGAAAGGGATATAATTATATTATAGCCTCAATAAAAAAAACAAGAAATAATTTTTTACAAAGAACTTCATTTTATAATGAACATGTTCCATTTTTTTATGCTCTCAGCTATCAAGTCCTTATAAATGGCCCTTTCTATGAATGCTTGGAAGAATAAAGACCTTATTATTCTAAAGTGGAGACATTTATGTTCCAAAATTCATCATTTTTATTTGGCAGAGTTAAGAACTGGCTTTTCATAGAGAGATTCCATTAAAATTGATTGTCTTCAGTTGCCAAATTTCTTAGTCCTTGATAAGGCAATTGGAGTCAAATGGTAGAACAGGCTGATATAGCAGTTATCTTGGTATGTTTTTAGGTATAAGTCTATGGAAAGGCATAAAAGCCAGGTAGTGTAGCAATCAATGCGAATTAAAAGTCAAACAGTCTATATGCAGAAATTTTATAATACAGCAAGATGACCTAGTATTATTCTCACCTGGACTGTATTTAAATAAGGTATCAGCTATGTATCCTTGAATGGAATTCTTAGAGTTCTTTGGATTTGGTCTCCATATTGTATGCTTGAACCTTAAAGGTTTTGTTTCTTATGAAACTTCATTTAGCATCATAGACTTTGTCTGAGGAGAAGAAATATCACAAACTAAAAATATAGTCAGCATAGGATAAACATCAGAAACATCTGCACACATGGCATTCTACATTTAGTTGCTCTAATTCCTTTTCAGAATTCTAATGACAATCTTGAAGTTTTGTGAGTTTGTGTTCCTAAAGTAACACATATTTCTAAGCAAATTGGTTTCCCATCTATATATGAGTGGTCAGCACCATATGAGCTTTAAAACTTTTCTTGGAATATTTTTTATTGTTTTTTTGGTCTTGACATTATCTTTCATGTTTTCTGCTTATTTCTATTTTGTTCCTTTACAATGGCTCTCTGCCTTTACCCCCATTGCAGAATACATTGGAATTTTTAAATCAAGTTGGTATGAATGCCATTTACTTCCTTATTTTTCCAGCCTTTTTTGTTATGTTATGCAATTTTCTGATTTATTCCTTAAACAAAATCCTAAGGAACATGAGTCTTCACTTTATACTTCTACACATTTTTGTAAAATAGAAATACTAGTCTAGATATACACACTTTGAGACAGACTGACATTGTAGAAACCAACCTTCTACTACACCCTAGTTTTCCTTCTCTAAGCTTTGCTCTCTCTGCATTTCTAGTATCTTTGAAGGGTTTAAAGTACAACTCTTTGAATGGGTTAAAGTAAATGAAATACTTTCGTATGTCATTATACTAAAGTATAAAGAGACAATAGTTATTTTCCTTATTTTGATGTTCATCCATTCATCCATCTGTCCATCTGCCCATCCGTCTGTCCATCAATTTAGTTACTTATTTTGAGAAAGAATCTAGGTTAGACCCAAATTTGCTATGAAATAGAGGATGACTGTGAAGTTCTGAATCACCTACCTTCACATCCTAAGTGTTGGGATTACAGTTATTACAGTTATCTGTTCTACCAGGACTTCTCACCTGCTAGACAAGCATTTTACCAACTGAGTTACATGCTTAGACCAAATGTACAGAATATGGTCATATCCACTCAAGATTCTATTTTTTTCTATTTATGTCATGGTATGAAAATTAAACCATTTATTGTCTTTTGGTGCATATTCTGTATCCAGACATGATAATAACAAATGACTTTGGTATACTATCAGTCAGCTGGTCTTGTTTGACATATATGGATATACACATTTATAAACATATAAGTGTGAGTGTATATATATATACATATACATAAATACATATGCACATATATATATATTGTGCATACATGTATGCACATTTTTGCTAGGTTGTATGTAATGAAGAAATGAATTCCCTATATGTCCTATGATTTTTCAACACTTAAAAATTTCAAATTGCCTCAAATGATTCTATACTGTTTTCCAATAAAATTATATCTGTAAAATCTCCCATGAGCAGTGTATGAAAGTTCTAGACACTCTAAATATATTAACATTTGAAAATATCAGTCTCTTTAATAATTGATTTCTTTGCAATTATTAATTGTAAATTATTGTTGAAATTATTAATTGTAAATAGTTTTGCTCCATGGCTCATTTTCTTTAAAAATGAAAATTACTGCCAAGAGTTTTCTGCTATTATTTTACACTTAGGGTTTTAATGATATGCTGGCCACTGATGTGGTTTATAGGCATTATACCTAAGTAGGATTGTTGATTGCTTACCCTCTGTGGAAGCTTGCGTTCCATGACTTGATACCATGGAAAGTAAACTTCAGGGAGGAGGCATTCAAATTTGTTCCAGGTCAGGGACCTCTGGTTCTTGTGTCTGAAGGCCATGGTGTCTTCAGCAATAGTGACTCATCTTCCACCTCTGGGGCAACCAAAAGCTAATTGAACTTCACACCTGCTTAAAAAGAGGTAAACCTTGCCCAACAGTGGAAACCCAGTCAATTCCCCAGCACAAGTAAAGTCATGGATCTTAAAAGATAAACTAGAACCACCACTTTCCTAAACCAGAACAATCCCTAAGTAAATTCTAAATATGTGTCCTTATGCTCAGAGATAAGTATTGGCTTATGAAAGAAACTTCTTTTTGAAATAGACAAACTCCATCACAGAAAAACACTACCAAACAAAATGTAGAGGTGTGACACCCAGCTCCAAGGAATACGTCTACAGTAAAACTTCCACATTTAAGGCTCAGTTGTCATTGCAGGAGAGAGGGTGGAAAGACTGTAAAAGGCAAGCATCAATGAGTTTGTGGTGTGAGATTTTGTCTCTTAGGATTTTCAGAAGCTATACGCGAAAAGTCTCACTGACATGACTGCCTAAATATGAGCTGAGCATGCACAAACAAACAAACAAAGAAACAATAACAGATATGCTAATGTTGATAGAAGAAAGCCCAGATGGCTTCAACTCTATACAAAGAGCTACATGCAACTAAGGAATGCTGAGTAGGAGTAATTGTCTTCCCAGGGAAGAGAACAACAATTGGTTATACAACACCAAATGGCTTCCACTGGAAGCATACATACAAGTAACAGTATATAGATTGAGCCAGTGTTACTTACCTTTTATGAACATATATGTATATTTGTTTACATATATGCATAAAACAAAAATTCATGAAAAAGGAGGTCACGAATTTGAAGGAGAGCAAGGAGAAATATATGGGGAATATTTAAGAAAATAAAGGAAAAGGGATGATTCAATTCCATTCTAATTTAAAAAATAAAGTACTTTTAAAAAGATTTATTTATATTTACAGGTGTATGCACAAATGCCTATTCACATACATGCCCCTTTGTGTGTGCAGAGATAAAAAGAAAGCATTTGATTTTTCAAAATTAGAGTTATTGGTAGGACACTTGGATTGTTGCAAGGGTTGGGATCCAAACATATCCTGCGATTGCTCAGTAAGCACTCTTAACCACTGAGTCTATCCCCAGAATTCAGTTTCTTAATTTCTTCATAGAAATATTATTTTATTATGTTCAACATATATAAATTACTTTTCTATCTTAACTACTTTTAGGGTTTTAATATTTATTTTTATTATTTTCAATTATGTGTGTGTATGTGAAGATCCATGCTGGCATCCAAGGGATCCGGAGAGCAACCTAGCAATCATTCACTTGGAGCTGGAGTTGCAGGTGGTTGTAAGCAGCCCAATATGAAGGCAAAGAACTCCAGACCCTCTGTTAGAACAGTAGATGCTGTTAATCACTGAGCCATCTCTACAGCCTTCTTAGTTATGCTATTTCTTATATATAAAGTAACCTTTCCTTAACTACCCATGTATAAAAAACACAAAGCAAATGCTGTTCATGTTGCTTCATATTTCTAGAAACTGGAGCCAAAAAAGGCAGGCTGATTCTATAATTAAAAAAGCAGGAACCTTTTTAGATATGTCTTCTAGGAATGGAGTCTAGTCATGCTTACTGACCTAAAAATACGGCAGCGAATTTGAGATTTCCCAGTGGGTAGAGATCAGAAGAACTTTGAAAAAAAAAAAAAACTTTCTCTTATGCTGTAGAAAATATTATTCCGGGATTTGCTACATCCCTTTAAATTGCTTAGTTCCCAAGTAAACAACACAGAACCACCATATTTTGTTAATAAGCAGGAGGCCTTAGACTGGCAGGTTTGAGCTACCATAATCCTATCACCCTTAAAACCCACATAAATGCCTGTCACTTGCAATCAGGTGACACCTGGCCAGCTTCTGTTCCATCAGCCTGTCCTTAGAGCAATCTGCCCTTGGCCACATGCTCACAGTCCATGCTACCCAATGGTGATTTCCTTCTTCCTCTCTCTCCTCTTGGTCCCTCTGAGACTCCAGTGAAGCTGCAACCTTGTTAACAAATATGTTTATTAATAACTATGAACTGTTATAGTAGGCCAGCAGAACAGCCAGCGAGTGGTGGCCTGGCAGGGCAGCTGCCAGGGCATGGCAAGAGGCCTGTGGCTGGAAGCCTGTAGGCCTGCCTTAGCAAGAGGACTGTAAGCCTGCCTTAGTTGGAGGCCTGAGTGCCAGGCTTAGCTGAAAGCCTGCAGTGGGAGTCCTGTAGGCATCGTGGGTCTGCCTCACCTTAACTGGAGGCCTTAAACCCACTGAGGTCTTTTTCCCGATAATTAAATATACAAAGACCTTTTAGTGTTTCAAAGCTCAGGCCTTAGCTGGGGAGATTCTCAACTAGACCCTGACCACCTAATCTTATCCAGCCATATGGCTTGCTATACCTTCAGAGATCACACTGAAATATGCTGCTGCTTCCAAGTCCTGGTGGTGAGAAAAGAGTTTTCTCTGTGTGAACCCAGGGTTCTTCTCTTCGTCCCAGGAAGTCTCCCCTTCCTATATTCTTTCTGCTCACCTAATTGGCCAACAGCAATTTTTGTTAATCAATCAGAGAGTGTCTCAGAAAGGGCATAAACCATATCTGAGCACTGAATTCAGCCTCTGAGAACTAATATATAAGACCTTCTTCCAACACCCAGGGCCTAGGAATCTCAGCTCCACCTACCTCACTTCTGCCCTACTACAGGTTGCCAGCAACTTTATTAACTAACCAGAGATAATTGAAGGGCAAAGTTTACACAACATCATTTTGTGTACATGAGAATCTGCTCATCTGTACAATAACCAGATCTTGGGGGACAGTATTTAACATTTGAATACATAGTAGCACCAGACCAAACCTCAACACTCTTAGCACATAGTACTAAGTGAAATATGGAGACAAATAACTGTACTAGTAAAGACTCAAAAGTAATTAAAGATATACATCCTTGTCTGATTTGCTATTGTAGAATTTGATAATACTGACTTATCAGCCAAATATTGATGATAATTGAAAATATTTATTCCCTTATATTTATGTTTCTTTTCTGTTTTCATTAAAGAGTGTATTTCTTCTTTAAGTATGATCAAACCCTCCTGGATTTCTTTTTTATTTCAGAGTTCTATTTGTATTGGGTGAACCTCTGCTTCTTTTACATATTTTTCAGTATCTGCGGTCAATGGCTCCATCTGCTCCTACATAGAAATAATT
Source organism: Lophiomys imhausi (assembly GCA_907164525.1). NCBI lineage: Eukaryota > Metazoa > Chordata > Mammalia > Rodentia > Muridae > Lophiomys > Lophiomys imhausi. The sequence continues at coordinate 3,624,907 of CAJQZJ010000315.1, read as the reverse complement.
CACAAATATTTACCTTCACTATGGACTTCCCCATTGAACTCTTGATTGCATCCTTAATGAGTACACTTAATAAGATGTCCCTCAGGCAATTAAAAGCCAACACATTGAACACTGAATGCATTATCTATCAAATCTACTTTGCTTTTATTTCCTGTCTAATTTGGTAGTAGTATTCTCATTCTAATTAACTTAAAAAATGCACTTGGGAGTCATCTTCAGCACATTTTTCTATGGTTTAATTCATATTCTTGAAACCATATAGTCTGTTCCTTAAATTTTTTGTTATAGTTATTGCTCATTTACCATGAGTCAGGCATTATTTGAAGCCAATCAAAGTATTAATTAGTCTGTCCCTAATAACAAAATTATTGGTTATTTTAAAAATCACGCTCATTTTACAATAACATCTGTGACAAAAGAAGCTACTATCTAAGAATACACAGGAGAGAGACTATCAAAAGGGGTTGGGAGTCTGAGAGCTACTGCAGACTACTATTAAATAAGAATGCTTCAGTGTTCCCTCTTGAACTCACAGTCTCTATTTCATTCGCAAGAATTTCTTATTTCCTCATCATATCTATTTCATTCACAAGAACTTATATCCTGATCATATTTTTTTCTATTTGCTTTTGTCTTCATGTTTTAATACCCAACTGGCTTGTTGTGAGACTTTTAGTGTCTCTAAAAACCCAGTTATGTTATGTAAACAGGTTTTTGTTTCAATCCCAGGTGAGGGATATGGAGCTGCTTCAGATTATGCACAGAAGAAGACTATTTGCCTCATGTGGGCTCCGGAAGTGGAATGATTCTGCCAAATTAAGATACTTAATTCTGTGAACTCTAGAGAGGGTACAAAAAGACCAGAGCTCCAAGAGAGGAGGCATAGCTTTATCTCCTTGTGGTTCTTGCTCCTGCTGCTGTTGTTGCTGGCTTGTCAAGTTGTCAAAAGAAGAGAGACAAAAAGAAGTAGGATATATCCTGACAAGATGAAGATTGGACTTGTGTCAAGGTACTCAAAGCCCCTAGTCAGAAGAAAGTAGTCTAAAAAGACATCAATGTCCGTCTTTCCAGTAACCTTCTGTCTCTCCTACCTAGTGTTGGAGTGTTGGAAGGGATAAGTGTTGGAAGGAGGGTAAAGGCATAATAAAATAGATAAAGCGTGTAAAAAATATGCCAACAGAGGCTATCTTTTGATACTATGATTTAAACTTAAGTCCAAGAAATTTGCTTTTTTTGGATGCATCTGTTTTCTGTAAAACACTGATTCATTCTTCTCTTTTAAAATAGAGTATTAATTTGCACGATAATATGTTGGAATTATGTAAATTACTTTAATTTTATTGGAGCCCACATTTAGAGTTTTAAAAGATGCTTTGGAACTTTAAAGTTGTATTATATATTATGAAATAAACATGAGACTTTAGAGACAAGAAATAGAAGATTATAATAAAAGGTATGTGTTTGAGTGTCAGGTTGGTAAAGAGTGGAGTGTGAAAAATTTTCAAATTGATATAACCTAGAATCACCTAGGAAGAGAATCTAAATAGGGATAGTCTTCATTTGGTTTTCCTATTGGCATTTCTGTGGGGTTTTGTCTTAACTAATTGATTTTGGAAGACTCAACACACTGTAGGTAGCACTATTCTCAAAGCAGGAGTATTGAACTATATATAAGTGGAGAAACTGAAATAAACAAAAATAAGTAGTGAGCATTGGTGTATTCACTTCTCTTTACTCTTGACTGTGGGGGTGATGTAACATGTAATTACCTGGTTCAAGTTACTGTCATCTTGATTTCCCTGATATTGTGGTTAGCAACCTGAAACTATGTGTTAGGATACTCAGACTTAGAATGATACATATGGTATGTACTCTCTTATAAGTACATATTAACCATATAGCACAGTACAACAATCCTACACCCCACAGATCCAAAAAGACAGGAACATAGTATAACTGTCCAATGATAAACTCCACCCACCAGTGAGTCATGGACCCTATTGCTTGTTAGTGCAACACCTTGCCCTAGTTGGGTGGCCATATCGAACCCCAGTACAAGAGGAAGCTCGTAGCGCTCATGTGACTGATGAACTTTGGGGGTTTGATATGTGGAGGTTCCCCTCATCTGAGGAGAAGCAAAGGACAGAGATGGGCATGAGGGAGTGAGGAAGAGTAAACCTGGAGGGGAGAAGGGAGGAGACTTTGACTGAGATGTAACTGGAAAAATAAATTAATCTGTATTTAAAAAATGACTAAACCAATTTATTTTAAACTCCATTTGTTCCATAGGATATGATCACAGAAACAAATTGAAACTAAAACAATGTATGGTATTAAACACTGAATTGTTTTTGAGTGAATGGCTTATTTATAACACTATATTAAAAATTCATTGATGGCTGAAGGTATGTCTCAACTTTTAAGAGAAGTTGTTGCACTTACAAAGGACCCAGGTTTGCAGAACCTATGTGGCAGCTTATAGTCATCTGTGACTCCAGTTTCAGAGATTTGGCACCCGAGTCTTTTCGCTTAAGGTACCAGGTATTTATAGAATCCATATACAGAGATATACTCAAGACAAACACTTCTAGATATAACACAAAATGTTTTTTAAAGACTAATCTACTAAAGAGTGTGCATTTAATTTTAATCAATTATAATGTTATTATATATAATAAGCACAGTTCAATTATCTGTTGTGTTACTCATGGAAAGATTGGGAGTTTCAAGTTGGGACAACCTGTGGTTAATGTTGTAAGGATTTGTGCACACCTTGTGGTAAGACTGCTCTGCCATAGGATAGGCATCGTTTAGGTGCCAAATACTTTTCGAAAGTGGTTGCATAAGCTTACATGGTTGACAACAGTGTATGACTCCAGTACCTCTGATTCATCGCTAAGTTTGCTATTCTAAAATTAAAGGTTTTCATTTCAGCCACTCTGGCCCATGTGTTCTACAGAACAGCTTAGGTTTGCCAGGCTTCTTAAAATCATATTGATCCAATTTCTTGTTTGTTTCCTTGTTTTTTTGTTGTTGTTGTTTTTGTATGTCTTGTTTCACATTATTCTTCTAGGGTTAATATATTTTAAAATATCATTTAGTAGCATTTATTATGTTTTGTCAACAGATCCATTTAAATATACACTTAAAGTCCACTATATTTATCTAGAAGTTAATACAAGCCATTTAAAATTGAAAAAAATTAAAATGCACTTATCTACAATGAATTCATTTTATCTACAAATAAAGCAATTTCTTAAAATGAAATGCTACATTCATTTCCACTTTATTCTAGAAAAGCTTTTTATGCTAAATAACAGTTTAACATAGCATTTTATGTCATTTACACTATTTTACACTTATTTTAGAATCTGCATTAGAGTATTTGTTCTTTGTATATTCATTAAATGCATAGCAATCACAGTGATTTGAATTTAGGAACTAGAATTTGGCATATTTTTTTGTTGTACATTTCTCATACTTAATTTAGTTTTAAGTGTAAAGAATTCCTCAGAATCATGGGAACCCACAGGCTGTACTGGCCAGGGAAGCTGATAGGAATTCATTCTCCTCTTCTTCTTCAAATCCAATCCCACAGTCCCATATTAAGCTCTGTAACAGACCACCTGCTGGGAATTATCTTCAACTCTTATCTTATCTCCCATTCCCAGGAGACTAATCATATATTGGTGGAACACGTTGCCTTCTTTCTTCCTGTGGTCTCCTAAGCCCCCATCCCCTTTTAGCCCATCTTTATTCTTAAGTTTCAGCTCCCAATACCTAGGAACAATTTGTACCAGATCCAAAAAGCATTCCCTGCTAGACAAAACAAAGCTACTATACTTTTCTAAGAACCAGAGAGGACAACAGAAACCAAGGAAAAACACACATTCAATAAACACAAAACCAGATATCAGTACCTAGAATTACAATCTTCCCAAACACAGTTGCCTAGTTGCCTGCATAAAAACACAAAAACAGCCAGGATAATGTCTCCACTAGAGCCCAGTAACCTTACTTCAGTAGGTACTGAGAAATGTGACATAGCTGAAGCACAATACAAGAACCTTAAAATAGTCTTTAGGAATATGATAGAGTTTCTCAGTTACTCCATGAAATAGAAACAGAAGGAAAATTTCCCAATTTATTTAAGAAGCCACAATTACCCTGATGCATAAATCACATAATGACCAAACAAACAAGAATTACAGACATAGTTTCCTTATGACCATAGATGCAAAAATCTCTATAAAATATATGCAAACTGAATAAAAAATACATAAAACAATCATCCAACAAGATCAAATAGGCTTCATCACAGAGATGCAGGGATGGTTCAACTTACATAAATCAATAAATGAAGTTCACCCTATAAACAACTGAAGATAAAAATTACATGATCATCTAATTAGATGAGGAAAATGCCTTTGACAAAACCCAATAATCCTGCATGATAAAAATCAGGAGAGATTAGGGATACAAGTGATAAACATCAATATAATAAAGGCAATATACAGCAAACCCATAGCCAACATCAACCTAAATGTAGAGAAACTCAATTACACTACAATTAGTTTATAGGCAATTACACTAGAAGTATGATCCAGATAAGGGTGATGATTCTCTCCATATCTACTCAGCATAGTTCTTGAAGTCTTGGCTAGAGCAAGAAAGCTGAAGGAGATGAAGGGAATAAAAATTGAAATGGAAGAACTCATAGTGTCTTGCAGATGTTATGAGAGTTTACATAAGTGACCCTAAAATTTCCACGGGGAAATTGTTACAGCTGATAAACACTTTCAGCAAAGTGGCATGATACAAAACTAATAGAAAAAAATCAGAAGCCTTTCATTATGCAAAGGACAAGTGGACTGAGAATGAAATCATGGAAACATAAAATATTTTGTTGCTATTCTAACCTTACAGGTGCGAGACCTGTATGGTTAAAAAAAAAAAAAAATAAGTCACTGAAGAAAGAAATTGAAGAAAATAGAAAAATCAGTAGATGGAAAAAATGTGCTTTGTTTCTCATGACCTGGTAGGATATAGTAAAAAATGGCCTCCTAGCAAAAGGAATGTACAGATTCAATGCACTTCCCATCCAATCCCAACATGATCCTTCAAAAACCTTGAGAGAACAATTATTAGATTTATGGAAATACACACACACACACACACACACACACACCAAAACAACCAACCAACCCAGGATACCTTAAACAATCCTTAATAATAAAAGAAGTACTAGAGGTATCATGACCCCCAACCACAAATCATACTACAGAGCTAAAGTAATAAAAGCAGCATGGTATGTGCACAAAACCAGAAATGATGATCAATGAACTTGAAGAGCCAGGCATATAAACACACACCTATGAGGATCTGATTTTTTTATGAAGTCAGACATACACACTGGAAAAAAAAAACAGCATCCTCAATACATGATGCTGGTCAAACTGGATCGCAATGTATATAGAAAAATCCAAATAGATACATATTGCTAACCATGTACCAACTCAACTGCAAACAGTTAAAAGACCTCAACACCAGAGAGGAGAAAGTAGAGAATAGCTTTGAACTCATTGGCACAGGAAAATGCTTTCTGAACTGAACTTAAGCCCTTGCCAAAAGTTCAACGATTAAATGGGACATCATAACTGTAAAGCTTCTACATGGCAAAGGACACTGTTATTAGGACAAAGAGGCTACCCAATGAATGATAAAAGATTTCTATCAACTACATATCTGGCAGAGGGCTAATAGTCAATATATATAACCTAGATATAAAGAAAACAAATAAACCAATTTAAATGTGGTACAGATCTGAACACATTTTTTTGCTATTCTTTTCTTTCTTTTTTCTTTTTATAATTTATTTTTTATTTCTTCAAGTTACATCTCAATCACAATCTCCTCCCTACTACCCCCTCCAGTCCCACCCTCCCACACTCTTCTCCTTAACTCCCCTATCCGCTTCCCTTTTTTAAGTTTAAGGTATATATTTCTCCCCCCCAGCTCCCCCTTTCAGTCCAACAAATGGCTCTTTCTCTTATAACAATAAATACAATACAATACAAAACAACAGAAATAAATAGGCCACAATTATGAGAGTTATATGGCTTAACATACATTCCAAATGTCCAGTCTATATGTATTTGGAACCTGACTTTAACATTATACTATCTAACCATCTCCATGTGTTTAAAGTTCTATATTTAACTCATCTTTCATACTAACTTGCATCACAATTTTAAAAACATCTTCTTAGATCCAGAACACCATCTTGATTCCTTAACAACTCAAAATTTAACTATGAGACTTTAGCTATCTATTCCACAACCAGTTCAGAGACTTGAGAGGGTTAAATATATCTGATTATATAGGAAGTGCAGGGCCTACAGCTTCCAAAACTAAGAAATGACATACCAATGACTGCCTGGACAGTTCCCATTTTCTTTCCATATACGACAGCATCAATATTCAGCCATTTGGCCCAGTTTCTCTGACAGACATTGATTGTAGAGCAGGAATTATGAAGGACTTGCCTACCCTGTTCTGGTAGATCTAGGCTGTCAACTTACCTGCTACCAAGTTTTGTCCTTTTTGGACAGCATTCTGTCTACAGTTGAAGCAAGGGGTTTTTCTTGCCAAGAGATAGGCTTGCCACTAATTCAACCATCTCCCACTGGAGATTCTTCGATGCTCATCTTCTACTTGGAGTACAATAGAGGGTTCTGTCAGGAGCTGACATGCCTCAGTATCAAAAAATCTTAAGAAAACATCTTTGAATGTCATATTCTGCAGATCTCTTGAAGTTTTTTTCCCTTTATTTTTTATTTCTTCAAGTTACATCTCAATTGCAGTCCCCTCCCTATTCGTCCCTCCAGTCCCACCCTCCCACCATCAACACGCCATCCTCTTCCCCTTTTTTTAAAGTTTAAGGTATATCTTATTTCCCCCTACATTTTCCCCTTTAAGTCAAACAAATGGCTCTTTCTCTTATAAAAATAAATACAATACAAAACAACAGAGGTAATTAGGCCACTGTTATGAGGATTATATGGCCTATCGTACATTCTCAATGTCCAGTCCATATGTATTTGACACCTGACTTTAACATTCTATCTAACCATCTCCATGAGTTTAAAGTTCTACATCTAACTCAACATTCATACTAACTTGCAACACAATTTTAAAAGCATCTTCTTAGAACTATAACACTCTCTTGACTCCTAAACCACTCAAAATTTAATTATGAGGCTCTAGCTATCTGTTCTTCAACCACCTCAGAGACCTGAGAGGGATAAATATATCTGATTATACAGGAAGTGCAGGGCCTGCAGCTTCCAAAACTAAGAAATGACATACCAGTGGCTGCCTGGACAGTTCCCATTTTCTCTGCATACATTACAGCATCGATCTTCAGTCGTTTGGCCCCATTTCTCTGACAGACATTGATTGTAGAGCAGGGGTTATAAAGGACTTGCCTACCCTGTCTTGGCAGAGCTAGGCTGTTGACTTACCTGCTTCCAGGTTTTGTCCTTTTTGGACAGCATTCTGTCTGCAGTTGAAGCAAGGGGCTTTTCCTACCAAGAGATAGGCTTGTGACTAATTCAATCATCTCCTACTGGAGATTCTTAGATGCTCATCTTCTACTTGGGGTAGAATAGGGGGTGCTGTCAGGAGTTGATATATCTTGATATAAAAAATTCCAAAGTTATGAAAACATCTTTGAATGCCATATTCTGCAGATCTCTTGAGGTTTTTTAAGAGGCCCTATCTATCTCTTATATTAGGGTAAGCAGAGGTTGCTTGTCTCTTAGCAGCTTTATTTCTGATTAGCCTAGAAAATAACTATAATATGCTGTCATAGTGCCTAACAGAATGACCGGCTTGCATAACTATTAGTTTGCATTTCCTAATTATCCTAAACACTTTATGACAATTAGTAGTAAAAGTCTGAAACATCACATTTCAATATTTTTCATTACCTCCTATCCCTTCCATCCCATTTCTTTGGGGTGGGGTGTCCTCATATAACAGTCCCTCACCTCACTTGAGAGGTCGTATGAGGGCCAAGAGGCTCCTCATTCATTGAGGGTCTACGAGGCAGTACCATCAGTGAAAAGTGTCTCATTGCCTGGGAGAGAGAACTAAAAAACAAACAAACAAATAAGCAGACAAATAGATAAAAAGACTAAAAAATAGAAAAATATATAAAAAATAAATAAAAAGTAAAAATGAAAAATAAAAACTCTATGTCCAAGTTCCCTTTGGTGTGTTAGTTGTAGTATGAATACCTTCTAATATATAGCTAAAATACTACTATAAATGAATAGATGCCATATGCATCCTTCTGAGTCTGGATTAGCTCACACAGGATGAGCTTTTCTAGTTCTATCCATTTGGCTGCAAATTGCATAATTTCATTGTTCCTGATATCTAAATAATATTCCATTGTGTAGATGTACCACACACAGTTTTTTAACCCATTCTTCAGTTGAGGGACATCTGGGATGTTTCCAGTTTCTAGCTATTACAAATAAGGCTAGTGTAAACATAGATGAGGAAACTTCCTTATGATTCCGTGAAGAGGCATTTGGATGTATACCCAGAAGTGGTATGGCTGTGTTCTGAGGCAAAACTATTCCAAGTTTTCTAAGATATCCCCAGACTGACCTCCATAGTGGTTGCACAAGCCTGCACTCCCACCAGCAATGGAGTAGGGTACCCCTTTCTCCACACCCTCACCAGCATGTGCTGTCATTTGAGATCTTTATCTTAGCCATTCTGACAGGTGTAAGATGGAATCTGAGTCGTCTTGAGTTGCATTTCTCTGATGATTAAGGATGTTGAGCATTTCTTCAGGTGTCTCTCAGCCGTTAGCGATTCCTCCTTTGTGAATTCTCTATTTAGCTCTGTCCCTCATTTTTTGATTGGATTATTTGGTTTCTTGGCAATTAATTTCTTGAGTTCTTTGTAGATTTTGAATATTAGCCCTCTGTCAGATGTGGGGTTGGTGAAGATATTCTCCCAGTCTGTAGGCTGCTGTTTTGTTTGAATGACAGTGTTTTTGGCCTTACAGAAGCTTTTAAGTTTCATGAGGTCCCATTTAATGATTGTTGATCTCAGGTCCTGAGCTGTTGGTGTTCTGTTCAGGAAGTTGTCGCCTGTGCCAATGAGTTTGAGGTTTTCTCCCACTTTTTCTTGTAGTAGATTTAGTGTGACCAGCCTTATGTTAAGGTCTTTGATCCACTTGGACTTAAGTTTTGTACAAAGTGATAAGTATGGGTCTAATTTCATTCTTTTACAAGTGGAAATCCAGTTGGACCAGCACCATTTGTTGAAGATGCTGTCCTCCTTCCATTGTGTGCTTTTGGCTTCTTTGTCAAAAATTAGGTGGCCATAAGTGTGTGGATCTATTCCTCGATCTTCAATTCAATTCCATTGATCTATTGGTCTGTTTCTATACCAATACCATGCTGTTTTTACAACTATTGCTCTGTAGTACAGCTTGAAATCTGGGATGATGATACCTCCAGATGTTTTTTTATTGTGCAGGATTTATTTAGCTATTCTGGTCTTTTTGTTATTCCATATGAAATCGAGAATAGCTCTTTCTAAGTCCATAAAAATTAACTGCATTGAATCTATATATTGCTTTTGGTATGATGGCCATTTTTGTTATGTTGATCCTACCTATCCATGAGCATGGGAGATCTTTCCATCTTCTAAAGGCCTCTTCCATTTCTTTCTTCAAAGGCTTGAAGTTCTTGTTGTACAGGTCTTTTACTTGCTTGGTTAAAGTTACCCCTAGGTATTTTATGTTGTTTGTGGCTATTGTGAAGGGGGTTGTTTCCCTTATTTCTTTCTCAGCTCATTTGTTTGTTGTATAAAGAAGGGCTTCTGATTTTTTTTGAATTAATTTTGTATCCAGCCACTTTGCTGAAGGTGTTTATCAGCTGTAAGAGTTCTCTGAAATTTTTGGGGTCGCTTATATATACTATCATATCATCTGCAAATAAGGATAATTTGACTTCTTCATTTCCAATGTTTATCCCTTTGATCTCCTTTAGTTGTCTTATTGCTCTAGCAAGAACTTCAAGTACTATATTGAAGAGATACGGTGAAAGTGGACATCCTTGTCTTGTCCCTGAGTTTAGAGGAAATGCTTCAAGTTTCTTTCCATTTAGTTTGATGTTGGCCACTGGCCTGCTGTATATTGCCTTTATTATTTCTAGGTACGGTCCTTGTATGCCCATTCTCTCCAGAACTTTTAGCATGAAGGGGTGTTGTATTTTGTCAAATGCTTTTTATGCATCTAGCGAGATTATCATGTGTTTTTTTTTTCTTTCATCTTGTTTATATGGTGAATGACGTTGATAGACTTTCGTATTTTGAACCATCCCTGCAT
>CAJQZJ010000315.1:3561729-3614483 GCA_907164525.1 Lophiomys imhausi | reverse complement strand
TGGTGAATGACGTTGATAGACTTTCGTATTTTGAACCATCCCTGCATTCCTGGGATGAAGCCTACTTGATCATGGTGTATGATACTTTTCATGTGTTCTTGAATTCGGTTTGCTAGTATTTTATTAAGTATTTTTGCATCAATGTTCATGAGGGAGATTGGTCTGAAGTTCTCTTTCTTTTTTGGGTCTTTGTGTCGTTTACGAATCAGGGTGACTGTGGACTCATAGAATGAGTTTGGCAATGTTCTTTCAGATTCCATTTTGTGAAAGAGTTTGAAAAGTATTGATGTTAGCTCCTCTTTGAGGGTCCGGCAGAATTCTGTGCTAAAGCCAACTGGCCCTGGGCTGTTTTTGGTTGGGAGATTTTTAATGACTGTTTCTATTTCCTTAGGGGTTATAGGGCTGTTTAATCTGTTTATCTGATCTTGATTTAGCTTCGGTAGGTGGAATCTATCAAGAAAATTGTCCATTTCACTTAAGTTTTCAAATTTGGTAGAGTATAGGTTTTTAAAGTAGGTTCCAACTATTCTCTGGATTTCCTCAATGTCTGTTGTTATTTCTCCCTTTTCATTTCTGATTTTGTTCATTTGTGTTTTCTCCCTCTGTCTTTTAGTTAAATTGGCTAAGGGTCTGTCTATTTTGTTGATTTTCTTGAAGAACCAACTCTTGGTTTCATTGACTGTAGAGCAGGAATTATGAAGGACTTACCTACCCTGTCTTGGCAGAGCTAGGCTGTCAACCTACCTGCTTCCAAGTTTTTTCCTTTTTGGACAGCATTCTGTCTACAGTTGAAGCAAGGGGTTTTTATTGCCAAGAGATAGGCTTGCCACTAATTCAACCATCTCACACTGGAGATTCTTTGATGCTCATCTTCTACTTGGAGTAGAATAGGGGGTGCTGTCTGGTGCTGACATGTCCGATATCAAAAAATCTTAAGTTAAGGAAACATCTTTGAATGCCATATTCTGCAGATCTCTTGAGGTTTTTGAAGACACCCTATCTATCTCTGATATTTAGATATGCAAATGTTGCTTGTCTCTTAGCCACTTGTTTTCTGATTGGCTTAGAAAATAACAGATGTTTTTAAAAGAAGAAACAGTTAAAGAAAAGTTGAACATCCTTAGTTGTTCAACATCTTGCTATATGTTGTTTTCCACAAACTGACTGCAAGGTGTGTTACTGAAGACAACACCTACATAACGCATGGAAAAGTCAATCTGGTGCCTACACCAAAATGTTTTCATGTCTTAGACACAGGAAGGTTCTTTGCATGCTACCAAATGAGAAATGTAAACACTAAGTGAGTCACAAACCCTTTATTTACAATGGTGTATGTTCTGTAAGAGATGCAAGTGTAATGGTGGCACAAGCTCGTGGGGTAACCTCTTGCTGAATAATTGATCACCTTGTGAAACCAGAGTTTGGGAATTGAAAAATCTGTTTCTATATGGGCTCAATCTTTAATCATAGAGCTTTCTGTTTGTTTTAAACAGAGGTTAAGGTGTGCCTCAGTACCAGCACACACCTTTAATCCAAGAGCTTTCTGTATACAGGATTAAATAAAGTTAACCCTAGTTTGAGAAGCAGAGCAAGGACTCAGCTTACAGGGATTAAATAGAAAGGGGAATTATTGTGCTGGAGGGTATTTAAGACTGGAGAAGCGACTTTTTTTTAGCTCTGGCTTTTTCCTCTAGAGTTATCAGCTGGGTGCTTTCCCTGCTGCTTTGAGCTAGCAGGCTTTCACCCCAGCATCTGGCTCCTGAATCTTTGTTGCTAAAATCAAATGACTGGGATATTTTAGTTTTATAAAACAAAAGTATATCTGATTAGATTTAAGCTTATTCCATAAGATGGAAACCCTATTCCATAATGCTTGTATGACCAAGATCATGAGACTAGATAGGCCAAGGGCAAAATGAAAAACAAATAGTACTGTTCTACTAAAGGAATGCATCAATAAAACCACTCCTAGTTATATTTTTCTATACTGATGGATCTGTCTTGCTCAGCCATTATCAGAGAAGCTCCCCTTGCAGCAGGTAGGAATAGGTACAGAGACCTAGAGTCAGACAACCATAGATGGTGAGAAACCTTGGAACACTCAGTCTTAAAGGGATTTCTCCATCAAATCTCTTCCCTTGGATAGAGTTCAGGAAATGCACAAAAAGAGGAGGTAGAAAGAGTGGGAAAGTCAGAGGTAATAGAGAATTCTAAGTAAATAAGACCTTCTAAATACAATAGGACTCTCACACAGATAAACTCACAGAGAATGAAGTAGCCTTTCCTTGGCTTGCATTGGTTTAAGCCAGATGTTGTCCTTGACTGAAAGGAGGAGTGGAGACTAACCTAGAAACTATCTGCAATTGATAACTACTTGTAAATGAGAATCTAGTTTTCTTCAATGTGGTCTCACTGGAGAAACATACTACTCTTAAGGGTAGGCCACATTCCAAAAGCTGCTAGATGTTCAACAGAAAAAGAACTCAAGGACATCTTTTTAGATTTCTTTTCTCATAATGTCAAGTCAAAGCTTTTTATTCATTTATAAATTTTTATTTCCTTTAATTTTTTCTTTTTATTTTTATTTCTATTTTATTTTATTTCATTTTACATTTTAACCTTCAGGTTTTTGCATATAAAATATGGCTGCCAATTTGGTGTTTTTATGGAATTCCAGAATGTGTAAAGGAGTGGATCTCTGTAGTACAGCTTGAAATCTGGAATGGTGATTCCTCCAGATGTATTTCTTTTTAATTGTGTAGGATTGATTTAGCTGTTCTGGGGTTTTGTTATTCCATATGAAGTTTTGAATTGCTTTTTCCAGGTGTATAAAGAATTGTGGTGGTATTTAGGTAAGAATTGCATTGAATCTGTTTATTGCTTTTGGCAGGGTGGCCATTTTTAGTATGTTGGTCCTAGCTATCCATGAGCAGGGTAGATCTTTCCATCTTCTCATGTGCTCTTCAATTTCTTTCATCAAGAACTTGAAGTTCTTGTCATACAGGCCTCTCACTTGCTTGGTTATAGTTATCCCCAGGTATTTTATATTGTTTGTGATTATTTGTGAAGGGTGTTGTTTCCCTGATTTCTTTCTCAGCCCATTTATTTTTGTATAATGAAGGGCTTCTAATTTTTTTGAATTAATTTTGTATCCAGCCACCTTACTGAAGGTGTTTATCAACTGTAAAATTTCTCTGGTGGCATATTTGGGGTCGCTTATGTATACTATCATATTGTGTGCAAATAGGGATAATTTGATTTCTTCCTTTCCAATTTGTATCCCCTTGATCTCCTTTAGTTGTCTTATTGCGCTAGCAAGAACTTCAAGTACTATGCTGAAGAAATATGGAGATAGTGATAGTGGAAATCCTTGCCTTGTCCCTGAGTTTAAAGGAAATGATGTAAGTTTCTCTATATTTAATTTGATGTTGGCTACTGGCTTGCTGTATATCGCCTTTATTATTTCTAGGTATGGTTCATGTATGCCCATTCTCTCTAGGACTTTTAGCAGGAAGGGGTGTTGGATTTTGTCAAATGCTTTTTCAGCATCTAGCAAGACAATCATGTGTTTTTTTTTTTTTTCTTTCAGCTTGTTTATGTGGAGAATTACGTTGATGGATTTTTGAATGTTGAACCATCCCTGCAGTGCAATAGTAATAGAAGAGCATGGTACTGGTATAGAAACAGATCAGTGGATCAATGGAATCTAATTGAAGACCCAGAAATGAACCCACACACCTATGGTCATGTAATTTTTGACAAAGAAGCCAAAACCGTACAATGGAAAAAGGACAGCATCTTCAACAAATGGTGCTGGATATCCACAAGTAAAAGAATGAAATTAGACCCATACGTATCACCTTGTACAAAACTTAAGTCCATGTGGATGAAAGACCTTAACATAAGGCCTGACACACTAAATCTATTAGAAGAGAAAGTGGGGAAAACCCTTGAACTCATTGGCACAGGTGACAACTTCCTGAACAGAACACCAACAGCTCAGGATCTAAGACCAACAATCAATAAATGGGACCTCATGAAACTGAAAAGCTTCTGTAAGGCAAAAGACACTATCATTCGAACAAAACGGCAGCCTATAGACTGGGAGAAAATCTTCACCAACCCCACATCTGACTGAGGGCTAATATCCAAAATCTACAAAGAACTCAAGAAACTAAATGTCAAGAAACCAAACAATCCAATCAAGAAATGGGGAACAGAGCTAAACAGAGAATTCACATAGGAGGAATCCCTAATGGCTGAGAGACACTTGAAGAAATGCTCAACATCCTTAATCATTAGAGAAATGCAACTCAAGACAACTCTGAGATTCCATCTCACACCTGTCAGAATGGCTAAGATCAAAAACTCAAATGACAGCACATGCTGGCAAGGTTGTGGAGAAAGGGGAACACTCATCCATTGCTGGTGGGAGTGCAGGCATATACAACCACTATGGAAATCAATCTGGCGATATTGTACAAATCTTGAAATAACTCTATCTCAAGAACCATCCATACCACTCTGGGTATTTATATATCGAAATTATTCCTCACCAAACCACAAGGAAGTTTCCTCATCTATGTTCATAGCAGCCTTATTTGTAATAGCTAGAAACTGGTAACAACCAAGATGTCCCTCAACCGAGGAATGGATTAAAAAAAAACTGTGGTACTACTACACAATAGAATACGACTCATCCATCGGAAACAATACAATCATGCAATTTGCAGCCAAATGGATGGAATTAGCGAAGCTCATTCTGAGTGAGCTAACCCAGGCTCAGAAGGATGCATATGACATCTATTCACTTACAATTGGAATTTAGCCATATAGTAACTCTACTACAACCAATGCATCAAAGGGAACAAGAACACAGACATTTTATTTACCTGTCCATGAGACACTTTGCCCTAATGGTGCTGCCTTGTAGGCCCCCAATATATGAGGAGACTCTTGGCCTTCATATGACTGCTGATCTGGGGCAGGGGACTGATGTGTATGGACACTCCACTCCAGAGGAGTGGGATGGAAGGGATAGAGGGTAGAGGCTCTAAGGGCAGGACTTGGAGGGATGCAAAGAACATACTATGATGGAGATGTAACCTGAAGTAATAAATAAACATTTAAAAAAGAGTGAATCTCTGTGTCTATATTTGTTTCTTACAACCTTTTTTTGCCTTTTGATTTGTTTTATTTTATTATTATACCTTATATCTTGTTTTCTAAAAGAGATGGCAAGGGATGGATCTGGATAGGAGTAGACAGATGGTGGAAATGAGAAGTGTAGAGCGAAGGGGGACCCTTAACCAGGATATATTGTATGGAAAAAAAATTGTTCTCAAAAAGAGAAAGAAATAATTCCTTCAGATCCACTTGTCTTTTCATATATTTATGATTATATAGTAGTAATAAATAATATTAAATAAAACAATGTACAAATTTTTGATCTATAGGATTTTAATTAACTTAAGCTGTTTTGATTTTGGAAGCCTGTAAGGTTGGTTGTCAATATTGCTGGACTGTCTCAATGCTCCAGGTTCCGAATAATGACATGGAGACTTTTTATTATTTATGACAGCATGGCCTTAGCTTGCATTTGTTCCTAACTAGCTCTTATAATTTAAATTAAACTGTTCATATTAATCTACATTCTGCCACGTGGCTCGTTACCTCTCCTCAGTACTGGTACTTGTTTCTTCTGCTGCTTCTGACTGGGGAATCCCAGTCAGAAATTCTTTTTCAGAGTTCCTATCTCTTCCTGAAGTCCTTCTTTTCCTCTCTTGCTTTGCTATAGGCCATCAAGATCTTTATTAAAGCAATCAGAAGGTGTTGGAGGGAGTGCTTACAAAATATGATGCACCCATAAGAGTAACAATACAGAAGTCTGGTCTATATTCAGCTCCATGCTGGTACAGAAATCAGCATTTGAGTGTTACACAGACAAGCTTTACCCAGTGAACACAAGAAGACCTCCCCCACAGAAGCCACCTTCAGAGATCATATTATGCAATAATTTACAACTTCTAGGATGACAAGTTGTCTTAGGGACTAAGGGTACTTTTTACCAAGTGTGGTGACCTGATTTCAATTCCCACAGCAATATTGTTGTGGAAGAATAGAATCAACTACTGGAAGTTGTCCCCTTTCCTCCAGATTTGTTCCCTACCATGCACACACATCAATACACATAAACAGTAAAATTATTTAAATACACATAAAAAGTAAAAACAAAAATGCAAAAAAAGTTTAAAATAATCTCTAATGTGATGATTTATTGAACAAAGCTGGTAATCTAACATAGTAAAACAACAACAACCTCAAAAAACCTGATAAAAACTGATAAAGTATTTTTTTAAAACGTTACTTTTTCAATGCTTAAATTTTAAATAAATTGAAGTTATATGTTAATCAGGTAATCTCACATATACGCATTCAACAATCTCAGTGTTCTAAATTTCAGAACTGGGGAAGTTAACATGATGCTTCTTGCTACTCAATTTCCTGAATTTAGATTTTGTTCTTAGGTGTAAAGAACTATTTATATCTATTTGTGTATTTATATAAGAGTAGTGTGGTAGGTAAACAACATAAAATCAAACAGTATAAATATTTTTGTTTTGTAGAGTGACAATTTAATCTGTTTTGATCTGGGTGCCTACTTAAAGAGATCGTATTATATAATGATTTGTGAGTCTTTGGTAAGTGAGACTGCTCAGTAGGCATACAATTTTTAAAAGGAAAAAATGCATTATAAACTTCTGTCAATGCATACAATTCATTAGCGAAACATATGATGACAAATGAATTGAAATCGGAGGTAGAATTCCAACTACAACAAAGAAATAGAATTTGAAACAGATGTTTCATTTCTCTTCTTAAGTATAAAATGTCCCTTTCCAAGTTGCTTTACATACCACAGTGATTCAAATAAATGCAATAGTCATGTATTTGGTAGGTATAGAAAACCTGTTGCAAATTTGAGAAAATGTATTATATTCCTTTGACAGAAAAACTAAATCATTAAGAAGAGAAAGTAAAATAAATTTTTTTCATGGTAAATAATATTTCTTCCCAAGATTCTCGGGGTACATACATTTAGGCTGTGATTGTATAAGGTACAAATAATTGTGTAATACTGTTTCCAACCAAAGCAGAAGAATTCATACATCACACATTAAATGCTTGCATGTGTGTTTTTCCCAATATTTCATTGACATGTGATGAAACCTTAGTTTTTCTTTGCAGCAGAGTGGGGCTTGTGAAAATTTTAATAGGCACTTAAATAACTCTCCTTTTTAAAAATAATGTGCTTAACCTTTGCTAACTGTGTTGTAGCAACACAAATTGTTCTAATGCAATACTACCTTTTCTTTTCTGGATGATGATGGTGGAATGCAAGAAGAAAATGAAACATTTTTATCCATATACGAAAAATATTAAAATAGTAGTTATTAACTTTACAATCTTAGATACCCCATGTGCAATTTGCCATTTTGTGCTTATCAGGTAAACTTGTAAATTCAGTTTCTAGAGAAAATAGTATTTCAATTTCTCCAACTTGATTGGTCAACTTAGGGGTCATTGTTATCCTCTATCATTTAAAGTCTCCAAGTCCTTTAAGCTTTACCTTCCTAAAGCTGACCCTTATATGGTACTTTACGTCCTAGCACAGTGTCGTTCTTCAAGGAATTGCTCTTACATATCACATCATTTTTCTTGCTGCTGTACTAAATTCCTCAAGTGCCTCAATTATAATTTTCAGAAGTCTCAAAAGAGATTTCCACAAAATAAAAGGATGATTTGACCTTTTACTTATTTAACAAACAAGTTTTACAGTCCCATATCACCAACACAATGCGTCAGAAGCTACTCAACATGAAATACACTAAACTTACCCTTCTCTGACTCATGTACTTGTCATGACAAATCTTCCACCATTATTAGTTTATGTCATGCTAAGATAGTTTGTTAGTCAAATATTTTCAGAGTTCTTAAGGCAGAATAGACTAAATAGGATAGCTATATGTGAGTATAATATCAATATGTTCAGAATATTTTACAAATATATCACAATATATAAAGTATGTTGACAAACACACTGGCTTGGAAATTTAGGATGTAAAGAAATTAACTGTTATGTCTTTAAAAATGTTCTTTGAATAACCATTAGAGGATTAAAAAAGATAGCAGCATTAAATTAAGTGATATTGACTTCCTTTCTTATTTCTTTAGGAAAGTATTTTTAGTGACTGGTTAAGATAGCTCAGAGATATATAACAGCAGATGTTGTGTTCTATCTGAGAATGTATAAAAGAAAGATTTAAATCGATAGCCCTTGTTACAGAAGAAAAATCGGATATACAACACTTTGATAATATACAATTAATAGAGTTTTAATGATTGTGTGAAAGAGAGAAGTATGCTTAGAGAGTTAGCTAATTTTAACATCATTCGAGCAATAGGAAATAGAAGAAAACCACAAAAATTCTGAAGAAAGCAGTGATCGAATTACAGCTCAGGTAGCTTTAGGAAATCCAGTGACTTTGAGACTGATTCTTAGCATGAAAGCCCAAGGGAGTCTGAGTATACATTCTGTACCTATTAATAATGGAGTAGAAAAATAACATTTTTCAAGCTGAGATGAGAATTACTATTCTATATGTTACATACTAGTCTAGGCTTGTAAGGTGATTCGATTATCTTATTTCAAAGAAATTGAGTAGGAACTCTAAGGAGAAATGTTCCTAAAAGCTATCTATGGAAAAAAATCAGAAGTGTATATTTTCTCAAAAATGTCTTTATTTCATTAAATTCACAGGTTGCCTCTTACTGGCTTTCTCCTTTTGTGCTGAATCACAGAGCCAGGTCAGGATGAATAATCAAAATTTGCTTGTGGGACTTATAACAATCACCTTGCACAAAACATAAGTCCATGTGGATGAAAGACCTTAACATAAAGCCTGACACACTAAATCTATTAGAAGAGAAAGTGGGGAAAACCCTTGAACTCATTGGCACAGGTAACAAGTTCCTGAACAGAACACCAACAGCTCAGAATCTACGACTAACAATCAATAAATGGGACCTCATGAAACTGAAAAGGTTCTGTAAGGCAAAAGACCCTGTCATTTGAACAAAATGGAACCTACAGATTGGGAAAAGATCTTCACCAACCCCACATCTGACTGAGGGCTAATATCCAAAATATACAAAGACCTTAAGAAATTTAATGCTAAGAAAACAAATAATTCAATAAAAAAAATGGGGAACAGAGCTAAACAGAGAATTCACAAAGGAAGAATCCCTAATGGTTGAGAGACACTTGCATAAATGTTCAGCAGAGAAATGCAACGGAAGAGGACCCTGAGATTCCATCTCACACCTGTCAGAATGGCTAAGATCAAAAACTCAAATGACAGCGCATGCTGGCGAGGGTGTGGAGAAAGGGGAAACCTCCTCCATTGCTGGTGGGAATTCAAACTTGTACAACCACTAAGGAAATCAGTCAGGCAATATCTTAGAAAACTTGAAATAGCTCTACCTCAAGACCCAGCCATACCACTTCTGGGTAAACATCCAAATTATTTCTTCACCAAACCACAAGGATGTTTCCTCATTTGTGTTCATAGAAGCCTTATTTGTAATAGCCAGAAAATGGAAACAACCCAGATGTCCCTCAACTGAAGAATGGATAAAAAAAAACTGTGGTACATCTACACAATGGAATACTACTCAGTCACCAGAAACAAAGAAATCATGCAATTTGCAGCCAAATGAATGGAACTAGAGAATTTCATCCTGAGTGAGCTAACCCAGACTCAGAAGGATGCACATGGAATCTATTCACTTATAATCGGATTTTTGCCGTATAGTACAGCATAACTATGCTACAGCCAATGCACCAAAGGGAACAAGAACATAGACTTTATTACCTGTCCATGAGACACTTTGCCCTAGAGGTGCTGCCTTGTAGGCCCCCAGTGTATAAGGAGGCTATTGGCCCTCATATGACTGCTGAACTGGGGCAGGGGACTGATATGTAGGGATACAGCACTGTGGAGGAGTGGGTTGGAAGGGATAGGGGGTAAAGGATGGGAGGGCGGGACTGAGAGGGGTGGAAAGAGGGTACTGTGATGGAGATGTAACCTGAAGCAATAAATAAACATAAAAAAAATAAAAAAGCCAAAAAAAGGAAAGAAAAAGAATACTTCCTTCTCATTTGCTGTGTATATTAAGTATAGTGTAGACTTTTAAAGGCTTAGAATAGGTGGGACAACTTTTTTTTTTCAGAATAGAAAAGTAATCCCTGAAGGAAAATACTGATGTTTCATCCGTAATTTTTAATAACAATATTTGATGAAGTGATATGAGTTATGTGGAACCAATATAAAGCAAATGGGCTATAGAGCTAAGAAAACATACTGAATCCAAAATTGTAATAAGGTTAATAGAATATTGTAAGCAGTGATGACTGGAGAAGACTGATAAAAAGATGTAAATGTCTAGATTTGGATGGATAATGCTTTGAAATTTATAGAATGTTTAAATTGAATCATGAGGGTATTTGTGCACAGAAGCACACATAATATCAGTGTTTTGAGAAATAGTTTTAAGTGACAGTTTGGGTTATAAATATAGTGATAATCAGCTGAAGACAGGACTAGCAAATGCATCTTTGCACTAATTCCAGCCAGATATAAAACAAACAGAGACAGAGAAAAATAAGAAAAAAAGAAGTGCATTTTGAATAACAGGGTCATAGAATTGAGTTACTTTGATTAGATGAGATGAACACATAGTACTTTGTTTTCAGTGGGGAATTTGAAGATGTGGCAAAGTTCCCAAATGTGAATACTTATGAAGATGGTTCCAACTCATCTGATTTCCAGGAGCAGATATTGAGGGATTGAATAACATGGAGTACACTGGATGAGTTATTCAAAATGGACAAAAGAAATGTCAGTCAAGATGGACATATTTGAAACACAGACACTTTTAGAAGAAAATGATTGTTCATATTTTAATAGTACAGTTCACAATTTACCCAGCACATAAGGCTCAAGGATCATTGTGAAGAGGGTACAAAAAGACTGTAAGAGCCATAAGAAGCCATGACCACAGATGACAAGAAAACATTGAATTCTGTACACAGATGGACAGAGGCACATTTGAACACATAGCTGTTGTAATGGCATAGACTAAACCTATGAACAGGAAGATTGAATCCTACCATATGAAAAGGTAATGGACACACAGTCCCACCCCCATATGAGAAGAGCTATTGTCAATCATTAGCAGCTGGGATAGTGAGAGATATTCTTCTTTAAGAGTATTGGATCTGGTGAATTGAACATTCTCCATTGGAAGAATATTTGTCAGCACAAATTGGTGTTGAAGGTTTTACAAAGAAAAATACATGAAGTTATATGAATTGGAAAGGGGCATTGGATCCAGGAAGGGGTGGGAAAGGAGTGTATATGATCAAAGCATATTGTAGGACATGGAAACCATTAAAATATTTTTAAAACTAGGTTTATTTTTAAACAAAATTTATCAAGATTTTACTCCATAAAATTATATAAAACTAATTGTATAGTGGAACTTTGAGAAAAACACTATGGCATTAGAAGATACATACAAAATGAGAGCATTTAAGCAGAAACTGATACTTGCTGCCAAAGTGGATGACCTGAGTTTGATTTCCTTGGTCCATATGATGGAAGGTAAGGACTGACTCCAGGAAGTTGTCCATTGACCTGCACATATGCACTGTGGCTCACTCATCAAATACAAATGACTAAATAAATGCATGAAAAAAGTATACTATATATATATATATATACATATATATCATAAAACAGATACAATAGAAATACAGTTTAACAAATCAATTGTCACTCAATATTTTGGGGACAAAAAAGGATAAATATCTTCACATCAAAGGAGTAAAACATTATCCACGGTCCTCCTTCTGTATATTAGTTGTCCAGACTCTTTAGTCTATATGTCTGCTATTTAGTAGCCTCTGACTTATATGCCGCTGTCCTTTTCGCCCAATCCTGGTTATCATGAGAGTAGTTTCATTTTAAATTATTTGAGTCTATTTTATCTTATATTCTTTATGCAGGCAAAATCAGGTAATACTTTCGGTGCCAGACTTATTTAACATGGCTATGAATAATCCAGGATCACCTGTGTCAGCAGTTCTTAATGTTACTAATGCTGAGCTCTTTTAATACAATCCCTTGTGTTGTGGTGACCTCCAACCATAATTGCTTTTGTTGCTACTTCATAAGTATATTTTGCTAATGTTTTCTGACAGTCTTAGGTGACCTCTGTGAATGACTCATTTGACCCCAAAAGGAGCCACAACCCACAGTTTGAGGCCTGATGATCTATTTTGTAATAAATAACTGAGTTTTCTTAGTTTTTGGTGCCAAATATTGTTAATATATATTAATATATATCACATTTTCTTTATTTGTCCTTTGATGGGCATGGATGTGTAGTTTGAAGATTTTGGCTATTATGCATGTTGATTATTCTCATTATAAGAAAATATACATTACATCATATGTATGGTATATTAGATATGTTCTGAATTTATTGCATTCTTTGCCTATTTGGATCAGTAAATAAACCTATACCAATTTTGTGTACTATCGGGCTGGGTTTTCAGTTCTGGAGCAGATATTTGAAGAGATGATCCTGTTTATAGCTACCTAGATGGCAAATAAGAACTTGGGATTTGATTTTTGCTCCATTTGGTTCCAGAACTAGAACAGTATATCAAGAGATAAAATCTTGCCAATAGTAGAAGCAGTTCAGGTTTCAGATAGCATCCTCCAAGAGGCAGGATATTTTACAGTGGTAGTAGTAATAGCAAGAATGTTTTGACACAGATCTTATTCTTGATGTGATAATAGTGTGCTAGAGCCTCAGTGTGCCTGGAATCAGTGAAGGTACTTTTGTAGAAGAGACACACAGGAGAGGGTCAGATTGCAGCCTGGCAGCACTGTACCAGACAGGCTTTATAGCTTTATGTGGCTGAGGAAGCATTCTAGCTTCCAGGAGTAGAGTCAACAGATCTCAGAGACATGGGAAAAGTGAGCAAGTAGAGTCTATTGGCAAAACAACTGGAATAATACCAAGAATTCAATATGTGTTTGGAAGTCTATGCAACAAGGTTTGAGCCATCCAGAGGCCATTTTAATTGAAAGGGAAAAGAGTCCAAATTTGTCAGGAAAATGAAAAACCTTAGGAAAAGATGGTGATGGGATTGAGGAAAAGAAGAGCTTGATTGCACTGGGCTCATCAACATTTCCCTATTTACCTTCCTGCCTTGGTAGACATAATGGCCATGGAAATTGGCCAAATAAGATGGAAATGAATATTCATATCATTTTGCAAGTGTTCCTTTTCAGTTTTCCAATGTCAAAACTTTACACAGTAAGTTTTTTAACATAAATATTCATTTCTTTTGAAAACTCAGCCACAAATAGAGATAAAAAGCAAAATTGTATATTTTTGTTAACAACCTGTGGTAATGCATTAGAGACTTTTACATAATGAAGAAAAATTAAATCATTTTGCACTTATCTACTTCATAACTACTATTTAAAATATTATTTTTGCTACAATACATTTGATCACACCTTTCCCTTCCATCAAGTTCTTCCAGAAACTCTACATCTACCTACCAACCCACTTCAGGCTCTCTCTCTCTCTCTCTCTCTCACAGAAACAACAAAGAAACAAGTATTTTAGAACTGATTCCTATATGAAAAGCGAAGTTCACTTTTCTTCAGTGGAGTGATACTAGTATATCAACCACTCTGCAACGCAGGTCACCCACCCAATTTAATTGGCCAACACAGAAAGTACTCTATGCTTTTGGGGTGTCTTTTGTTTAATTTGCTCATATATATATATGTGTGTGTGTGTGTGTGTGTGTGTGTGTGTGTGTGTGTGTGTGTGTGTGATTCTTACCTTCCTAATCTGGCAATTCTTTGATACAGTAGCTCATGTTGTGATGACCTCAACTGCAACAATATTTTTGGTTCTATTCCATTGCTGTAATTTTGCCACTTTTTTGAATCATAATGTAAACATCTGTGTTGTCTGATGGTCTTTGGTCACCTCTGTGAGAAGCTGTTTGGGGGTTGCAACCCAAAAGTTCAGAACCAGTTTTTTAGACCATTCTAAGTTAAGCTTACATATTTTGAAACATTTCTGAAAAAGTTATATGTATATTCATATAAACACTCATGCATACAGATGTTAAGCTTGATAGTTAATTGATGACAAAATTAATACCTTGCTAAAATATCAACACACAATCTGATAGAGCAGAGTCTGAGAAAGAGATCAGAAAAGGATTCTGCTTAGAGTCTTATCAACTCTAAAACCTACTGTATTTGAAGTTAAATGTTTTCTATTTTAGAATATTTTAAGTGAAACAGTCTGATACCAGCAAATGTACTGGCTCAGAAAAATAGCAAAAAACTAAGGACTTGTAGTGTAGAAGTAAGCATTTAAATTATTTACCAGCATTTATCATATATTTAATTGGTCTGCAGTGCTAATCCTTGACCTGCCATTCTAAATGAGCACACAGACACCTGATGGATTTTAAGAAGCCTTAGCCTGGATTGTGCAATCTTGGTCCATCTAAGCTATCTTCTAATTCTATTCCCCCAATATGACCCCATATAATGTACATATGTCCCCTGAGCTGTTATTTTCCACACCATGCTGATGTTACAGGACATGTGGAGTGAATTCTTTTCTCAAACCCATGGCATGTCTGTTCTCTTCCTCTCCTGGCTTCTTCTTCTTCCATGAACCTCTCTGCTTCAAAAGCCCATGCCCTTTAGTCCCACCTATCACTGTCTTTGCCCAATCCTAGGCCTCAGCATTTATTCAACCAATCAGAGACAATGGTTGTCAAGTTAGTAACAGACAACAAGCAAGCTCTGGGACCAATTAATTAACCTCTAGAATACATAAGAGATCGCTGCATCACTTGTAGAGTGAGTTTGTTTTCACAGATACTCATCAGAGATGATTCCAAAATTTACTCACTGATCTCAGTGATAATTCAATGGTTCTAGAATTTCACTTCTGCAATCTTTTGGTCTCCTTATATGAAGAAAATCCTGTTATTACTCAACATCATTAACTTATTTTTGTTATGACTTGTAATTACCACATAGTATCTTTCATAAAATGTCCAAGAAAAAATGTTCCCATACTGAGTTTGCTTCTTTTGTGACTATGGACTCTTCCATCTGATGACAACACATTTTATTTGGAGAATGTGTCAGTTGCTCCTTTGGACACTGAGCAATCATCTTTTAACAAAGTGATAGAAAATGGGTGAAGTTAGCTGAAAGGGCATAAAATTCCATGAAGAGAGTATGCTACTTAATTTTTTTCTTCTCTGACAAAATACATGTCCAAAGCAACACAGGTAAGGAGAAGCAATGGTTTATTTTGGGTCAGAGTCTGAGTACAAAGTCTTCTATGATAAAAATAAAAAGGCACGCGCATAAAGCTCCTGGTCATGTTGCACCCACAGTCAAGCAATAGAAAGAAATAAAGGATGGCATTTTGCTTACTTTCTCCTTTTTATTCAGCCTGGGACTCCAGTTCATAGTGCTAGCCATATTTAGGTTTAATAGTCCCACAAGAATTAACATAATTTTAAAAACTCCTTAAAAATATGACTAGAGGTTTGCTTCCACAGTGACTCTAAATTTTGTAAAGTTGCCAATATTAACCTTTACAACTAGATAAATGTAACAGAATAGAATAAAAAATATTATGTATATTTGTAGATGTTATATTTTAATTAGAATTACTGGAAGCAAATAAAAACGTTTTTTGTACCTCCATTTTTGCCTCCCACACCCTTCTTATAATAAGAGTATATTAGGCAACAAATCATTTGGAGGATAATTTTTGAGGTTAAAACTCACATGAGTGGAATTAATGTCCTTGTAAAAGGGACCCTTGTGAACGTTCTTACCTCCATTCTACCATATGATGTGAATACAGCAAACACATTGGCATCCTGATATTGAACTGCCAATATTTGAACTATGAAATATAATTTGCTAGTAATAAGCCACCCATTTCATCCCAAGTAAGACACAAAGAATTCCAAAGTGTATGCTAAAAAAAGTAAAAGTTCCAGTTTGATATCATTGTTATTTGAGTCACAATTGATTACCGTCTATTGAAATAATCCTAAGCCCATAATTATTGGTTATTTTATTGGCAGAAATTACAACTGCCATTTTATATGTGTTCCCATTTTATATTGATATCATCTCTGGTAATGGAGGTCTGAAATGATTAAACATTGAGTAGCTTTCCCTTTCCTTTTTCTATGTTGAAATAACTCTGAAAGTCACCATGATGTTATATTGGATAAGGTTATGACCTGATTCATAAGATCCTTACTAACTTAAGTGGTAAACAGATAAAAGACTTTATGATGCTAAATGCAAAACTAATTGAGGCTCTCTGACATTTTATGTGGGCTAGCTTTATTTTTGTCATATTGAACTAATAATCATTCCTTTTATATTCATCTGATCTATTTTGAAGTTGTTTTGCAATATGCTAATTAGATAGCAGATGCTTAGTTAGGACAGCTTGGTTTCTATTTGTTTACAGTGGAACTGAAGAAATCTCAACTTGAGGAGAGTTTCTAGCAACATTTGGAATAATATTTTTATTATTATTTGACAATTTCATTTAATGAATTTGATCATAAATACAATGTTTCCCCTACTCTTTCAGATCCACCCTCTCCACTCTCACATTTCTACCACCCAACTTGGAGCACTGTTCTTCATTTTCCTTCTCTTCCTCCCGCTCATGTCCCTCCTTCTTTTCTTCTTCTTTCTCTCTGTCTCCATTTTTATCATCATCATCTTCTTCCCCATCAAGTCCAATTTCTTTTTCGTAGGCACACTTGATAATGAGACCTGCCCTGCGATATGGTTGACCTACTAGGGTCACACCATTAGAAAAAACAAATCTCCATCTCTCAAAAACTATGTAATTCTAATATAGCTCCTCAGACAGGGCTTTGATTTGATATCCAAGTTCCCCAGCTCTTTGTAGTGATGTTCCTGGCTTGAGTTTGTGTAGCCCTGTCCATGTTGTCTCCACTACTGTGCTTGAACTAAACGACAACTGAAAAAGATAAAGGGAATTCTCAACTGAGATGAGGGACTGTTATAAAGGACACCCCACCCCAGAGAAATGGGATGGAAGGGTTAGGAGGTAAAGAAAAAAAATGAAATGTGATGTTTCAGACTTTTACTACTAATTGTCATAAACTGTTTAGGATAATTAAGAAATGCAAACTAATAGTTATGCAAGCTGGTCATTCTGTTAGGTACTATGACAGCTTATTATAGTTATATTCTAAGCTAATCAGAAATAAAGCTGCTAAGAGACAAGCAACATCTGCTTACCCTAATAGAAGAGATAGATAGGGACTCTTCAAAAACCTCAAGAGATCTGCAGAATATGGCATTCAAAGATGTTTTCATAACTTTAGAATTTTTCCCCCTATTCTACCCCAAGTGGAAGATGAGCATCGAAGAATCTCCAGTAGGAGATGATTGATTTAGTCACAAGCCTATCTCTTGGTAGGAAAAGCCCCGTGATCCAACTGTAGACAGAATGCTGTCCAAAAAGGACAAAACCTGGAAGCAGGTAAGTCGACAGCCTAGCGTTGCCAAGACAGGGTAGGCAAGTCCTTCATAACCCCTGCTCTACAATCAATGTCTGTCAGAGAAACAGGCCCAACGACTGAAGATCGATGCTGTAATGTATGGAGAGAAAATGGGAACTGTCCAGGCAGCCACTGGTATGTCATTTCTTAGTTTTGGAAGCTTCAGGCCCTGTACTTCCTATAAAATCAGATATATTTATCCCTCTCAGGTCTCTGATGTGGTTGAAGAACAGATAACTAGAGTCTCATAATTAAATTTTGAGTTGTTTAGGAGTCAAGAGAGTGTTATAGATCTAAGAAGATACTTTTAAAATTGTGTTGCAAGTTAGTATGAATGTTGAGTTAGATATAGAACTTTAAACTCATGGAGATGGTTAGATAGTAGAATGTTAAAGTCAGGTACCAAATACATATGGACTGGACATTCGGAATGTACGCTAAGCCATATTAACCTTCATAACTGTGGCCTA
This sequence comes from Lophiomys imhausi, assembly GCA_907164525.1. Taxonomy (NCBI): domain Eukaryota; kingdom Metazoa; phylum Chordata; class Mammalia; order Rodentia; family Muridae; genus Lophiomys; species Lophiomys imhausi. The sequence goes on along the minus strand of CAJQZJ010000315.1, from coordinate 3,596,255 downwards.
ATTACCTCTGTTGTTTTGTGTTGTATTTATTATTGTAAGAGAAAGAGCCATTTGTTGGACTGAAAGGGGAAACTGTAGAGGGAAATAAGATATACCTTAAACTTAAAAAAAAGGGAAGAGGATGGGGGGTTTAGGGTGGGAGGGTGGGACTGGAGGGGGGAATAGGGAGGGGACTGCAATTGAGATGTAACTGGAAGAAATAAAAAATAAAGGAAAAAACAAACAAACAAACAAACAAAGATAAAGGGATTCGAAAAGAACAGAGAACAGTCAAAGCAAAGATTCATCCAGAAAAATCCTAGAACTGATAAATACTTCCAGCAAATAGAAGCATATAAAATTAACACACAAAAATCAGTAGCTTTCTTATACACAAATGAGAAACAGACTTTGAAAGAAATCAAGGAAAACTCCCATTCACAATAGTTGTAAATATTCTTAATCTATGAACTAAGCCTCAGAATGCTAGAAAAATGTTAGCTGTTTCTTTAATTTCAAAATAATATATTTATGGAAGTAAAAATTAATGCTTTAAAAGTTGCTTGTTTAAATGTAATTGTGTCATCAAATGAGACATGGTGTACTGTATGGATGTCTGAAACTGTTTCCCTGAATTTCCATGAGCACCTGATTGCTACTAAAAGGATACAAGATTATACTCCTTAAAGAATACACAGCACTTCCTGATATTTTAATCTGTTTCTGAAACAGAAATGTATTTGAAGGGTCATAAAATTTCAAAACAGGATTTCAGCATCTTTTAGTATGGTACCCTGCTATCCTCCTTGCTATAAGGTGCTTCCCATCTTAGGGAATGTGCCATCTTTGCATATAAATCATATGGGAAGCACTAAAGCTCATCAACCATTTTCTTTTATTTATCTTCAATATTACATTAAAATTATTCTTAAAATATTCATTTTACTTGTTTTTATCTGGTCTCTCTCTCTCTCTCTGTGTGTGTGTGTGTGTGTGTGTGTGTGTGTGTATGTATGCATGTGTGTGAACATGTGGGCACAGATGTCTGGAGTGGTCAGAAGAAGGTGATCAAGTCTATAGAGTTGGTGTTACATTTGGTTGTGATCTGACCAATATGCATGCTGATCATAATGTGTGCTCTCTAGAAGAGAACTACACACTTACACTCTTAACCACTGAGCCATCTCTCTAGCTCACACAAATGTCTTTCTGTTGTACATTTTCTCGATGGAACTGCTAAAAATGACAGCCATTTTAGGACCTGTGGTTATTTATATGTGTGCGTGACAGACTATGTAAGCTTCTGTAAATTCCATTTCCTCTTTTAAACAAAACTCAAATCTTTTTGTATTCGTTTTCACAGTTAATTTCCAGGATAACTGACTACAGAAACAATCTGAATTTCCAGTCCAACCTATATTCATACATTTTCAAATGTGATTTTGTAGTTTCTTCTATGGTGAGACAGAATTTACTTTTCAACTCCTAATGGAGGGTTGGACCGTTTGAGGCAATAAAATGTGGCAAAATGGTCAGTGTTCCAGTCACATTCTGAAGAACAAATGCATTTTTGTACTTTGATTTTCCCAATCACCTAACTGCATCTGCTTTAAGAACAGGTCTGGGCGAGGGTATAGAAAATGAGACTGTATTTGGAAGGGTGTTAATTTCTCAGTCAATGAAGGACTGACATCAGTTATGTCAATGATCTTGGTAAGTTGGTGATTAATTCCTTGCTCTATAGTTAAGTGAAAATGCAGGAAAAAGACCAGATAACTTCAAGCTACTGTATAGGCTTTCAATCAGTACAGGATAGGTAGTGCTGTAAAATATTCTTTTGGAATTATTTATATTATAGCACCAGGTAACTGATGAAATATTTTATGTGTCGTTATTACAGAGTGGCTGCCTTTCAATCCTTACTAAAGAGGCTAAGAAAACGTGGTGGCTTTGTAAATGTATATCAGCAATAACACTTTCGGAGAAAGGAGAAACTTAGAAGTTATTTTTTAAGAACAAAAAAAGTAGCTTGACATATTACTAAATGGACATATTTATGAAGTAGAACAATGGTGAATAGGAATTTAAGGTCAGGCTTGACTACAAAACAACTTCAATCAGTTTTGACCGTGTCTAAATAAGTAGGAAAGTAAGTAGATAAGTAAGTAAGTAAGTAAGTAAGTAAAGAAGTAAGTAAGTAAGTAAACTTATTAAAAATAAAATTCCCCTGAGATAAAATAGAGGGTTGCGAGGAATTTATTGAGCGATTTTATATTAGCCTGCTTGTCTGATCTATTTCTTTCAGTTGTGATGACAGATTCTAGGTTTTAGAAATATTGATATTAAAACCTCATTGTTAGTTCCCCTGAGATCTCCAAACTTACAAAGTACATAACAGAAGTAATTTTGGACATGTAGAAAAGATATTTTCTAATTATGGAAATATATTTTGCCCAGTATTAGCAAAAGGATCTCTGCTTTGTGTTTTTATTGTTGTTTGCCTAAAAGTTTCTTAATATGAAGTTGAGTATTGTTCTTTCAAGGTATATAATGAATTGTGTTGGAATTTTGATGAAGATTGCATTGAATCTGTAGATTGCTTTTGGTAAGAAGGCCATTTTTATTTATTTTTAATTCCTTGTGCTATATGGTTAATATATCCATTTATAAATGAATACACAAGATGCATATCTTTCTGGGTCTGCGTTAGTTCACTCAGGATGAGCTTTTCTAGTTCCATCCATTTGATTGAAAATTGAATGATTTCTTTGTTTCTGATAGCCAGAGGTATGGCCATCCCTGATTGCAAGTTATACTATAGAGTTGTAGTAATAAAAACCGCATGATATTGACATAAAAACAGTCAGGTGAATCAATGATATTGAATTGAAGACTCAGGGATAAATCCAAACATGTATCAACACCTGATTTTTGATAAAGAAGCCTGAAATACACAATGGAAACAAACAAACAAAAAGTATCTTCAACAAACGGTGTTGGACTTACTAGATGTCAGCATGTAGAAAAATGCAAATAAATTCATATTTATCACTGTACATAAAACTCAACTCCAAGTGAATCAAAGATGTTAGCAAAACCAGATATAAGAAATATGAGAGAAGAGTAAGTGGGGAATAGCCTTGAACACATTGGCAGAGGTGTCAGCTTCCTGAGCAGAACGCCAATTGTGCAGGCAGTAAGGATAACAATGGGACCTCATGAAACTAGTAAATGTTGCTTTTATTTCCCTCACAGAAGGGTTGATATGAGAGCTGTACCCTAACTATGCAACTACACAGCCTGGGCTGAACCCAGGGCATTTCTTTTTATGATCTCGCTGTCACTAGGCCTAGACCTTGAAACTTAAAACCTCCATACAATCTAATCTTCTGCAAGCATGAACTTTGAAGGCGTTAGATTCCAGCCACCGTCTGCTAATCTAGGCCTAGAATGTTTCAGCCTCTGAGACTTACTGCTGAATAAGCTCACCTGTTAGTGTAAATTTATATAATTCTGATTGTTTCTGTTTTCTCTCTTAACCCTGCTAACACCCAAATAACTGAGGCTATATTATATTTTAATATGGCTTTACAGCACAATCTTGAGCAGTTTAAGTCTGTTCTTAATCCTTTATGCTAGTCTGACTTCCTGTTTACCAAAATCCCAGAGTTACTTGCTCTATAGTGCTCTCTTTGCTCCAGGTGAATCTTCCTCATGTCTCCTGGACCTCGCTCCTGGCTGAATCTCCTTATTCTCTCTCTAAATCCTCCTTCCCTGGTGGGCAGGAAGTACAACCCTATTATTTCCCCTGCTCAATGATTGACTGTAAGCTGCTTTATTGGCATATAAGGGAAGCAATATATACACAACTTTGAGACAAGAGTTTCTCAGAACAAAGATTGCAACTATATGTGGGGGGAGAAATCTGGGTTTGAATTACACAATACCCTTATGCCTATACTCATCCTTTATAGCTCTTTCTAAACTCTTGCTGGCTGGTTCAACTCAGCTATTCTGGATCAAACTCCTTTCCAAGCCGATTGGTTCAATCTGGCTTCTCTTGGCTTCTGATTGAATTGCTCTGCTTGGCCTCAAACTAACTCTGGCAATATATTCTAATTTTCTGGGTTCTTTTCATTCTCTGTCTCTTCTGCCATACCTGTTTCTGTAACATTGCCCCAATAAAACTGCCACACTACTACTACTACTACTACTACTACTACTACTACTACTACTACTACTATTCTACCTCATTTTTCCTCTGCACTGCTTTTAAGTAACCTCTCTTGCGCTGTTCTCTCTCCCCATATGAGGGATGGGCATATCATATGTCTGTGTCATTCTTTCAAATCTTTCTCTGATTTGTCACTTTTTCTGCCCCTCAGTTAGACATCGTTTCAAACATGGCTGCTTCTTTCAATAAATTAACCCTACCTTCATTGTTAGAGATTGAAGTGTGTACTAAGGGCATGTCTGTACTTTGGCCAGATCATACTGTAATCTAGGGCACGTCTACATTCCAACTGGACCACATAGACCTAGAAGGTCTTAGATGTGATGATCCCTTGGAGACCAGCCATGTAGCTGAACTAAAATTTCTCTACAGAAACTCAAAACCATCTGTAAGACAAAGGACACTGTCAAAAGGACAGAACGTCAGCCCACAGAATGAGAAATGACTTTCACCAATTCCACATCTGACAGAGGAATGACAGAGGGCTGATACTCAAAATATATAAAGAACTCAAGAACTCAAGAAACTAGACATCAATAAACTAAAAAATCCAATTAAAAATAGGAATATCTACTTCAAGAATACCTTGGATATCATTTGCTGAACTTGAATAAAATTATAGACTTTTTCTTACAGAAATAAAATTATAGACATAGAAAAAAGATTGTATATCATCCAGCCTGTTTTAGTAAAGCTAAATAGTTTTGAATAAAATTATATACTATTTCTAAGAGAAATAAAATTGTAGATATAGAATAGAGATTAAATAGAACCCACCTGTCTTAGTAAAGCTAGATATTTTTTGTATGTCTTCTACTGAAAATATTTTGGAATGAATTAAGCTCTCCAGACAAGTAGCTCTTCCACTTTAAAAAAAAAATTGTGCTTCAATTCATTTTTTTTTGTTTTTGTTTTTTTGAGATAGTGTTTCATGCCGTAGCCCACTCTTGTTTTGAACTCATAGTTATCCTCCTGCCTCATCTTCTTAAGAGCTGAACACATAAGCTACCACATCTGACCACTTTGAATTTATTTCTCAACGTTTTCAATTACATATTAATCACAATCTTGAAAATTGCATTTAACTTCTCAGAGCATGACTATACATTACCTAGAGATGAGTGTATTCTAAATTAAGGAGAGTTAATAAATGGAATTTCACATCATCATAGATATGACAGAGTATTCAAAGAATTCTACAAATTCTCTTTAATATTACCCCACTTTTCATTTATTTTCAGGTTAAAGCAAAAGTTTGCAGTTACCATTTTTGGTTTTATTTATTTAGTTTCTGCATGTTTGTGTGTATATGTGTGAGGTCACATGTGTTATGGTTTATGTACGGCAGTCTGTTGAAATCCATTAGAGTTGGCTTTCACCTTCCGCAGTTCGTGTTTTGGTGAATTCAGATCAGCAGGCTTGAAGGCAAATGTTTTTTCCTGTTACTACAATAACAGTTTTATGCATATTAATTGCTCTATGCTACTACTTTCTGTGGATAACTAACCACTTATAGGTTGGTAATGTGAAAATTTTCTGTTTGATGGTTTGTTTCTAAATTTTATTTTGATTTTAAATTTTTTGTTGTAAATAGTATTCCAATCAGTGTCTTTGGCACTTACCTAGCTACAGTTATTATACATGATGCACCCAAGTGAAATTAATTTTTAAAAAGTTCACGTATCTTTTTAATTTATTCAGTATTACTAAGTTATAATTAAAACAACTTCAGCAGTGTGTCTCCACCAACGGTTCAATAGGGTTCATGGTTGGTCATATTCTTTTTGTTTTTTGTTTTTTTTAATTTCTTCAAGTTACATCTCAATCTCAGTACCCTCCCTATTCTCCCCTCCAGTCTCACCCTCCCACCCTCAATCCCCCATCCTCTTCCCTTTTTTTTTAAGTTTAAGGTATACCTTATTTCCCCCTACAGTTTCCCCTTTCAGACCAACATTTTATTATTTCTCTTATAATAATAGATACAATACAAAACAACAGAGGTAATTAGGCCATAGTTATGAGGGTTATATGGCTTACCGTACATTCCCAAAGTCCAGTCCATATGTATTTGCACCTGACTTTAACGTACTACTATCTAACCATCTCCATGAGTTTAAATTTCTATATCTAACTCAACATTCATACTAACTTTCAACATAATTTTAAAAGCATCTTCTGAGATCCATAACACTCTCTTGACTCTTAAACAACTCAAAATTTAATTATGAAGCTCTAACTATCTGTTCTTCAACCACCTCAGAGACCTGAAAGGGATAAGTATATCTGATTTTATAGGAAGTACAGGGCCTGCAGCTTCCAAAACTAAGAAATGATATACCAGTGGCTGCCTGGACAATTCCCATTTTCTCTCCATACATTACAGTATTGATCTTCAGTCATTTGGCCCCGTTTCTCTGAGAGACATTGATTGTAGAGCAGGGGTTATGAAGGACTTGCCTGCCCTGTCTTGGCAGAGCTAGGCTGTCGACTTACCTACTTCCAGGTTTTGTCTTTTTTGGGCAGCATTCTGTCTACAGTTGGAGCAAGGGGCTTTTCCTACCAAGAGATAGGCTTGCGATTAATTCAATCATCTCCCACTGGAGATTCTTCAATGCTTATCTTCTACTTGGGGTAGAATAAGGGGTGCTGTCAGGAGTTGATATGTCTCGATATAAAAAAAATCTAAAGTTATGAAAACATCTTTGAATGCCATATTCTGCAGATCTCTTGTGGTTTTTGAAGAAGCCCTACCTCTTATATTAGGATAAGCAGATGTTGATTGTCTCTTAGCAGCTTTATTTCTGATTAGCTTAGAAAATAACTATAATAGGCTGTCATAGTACCTAAAAAGATAACTGGCTTGTATAATTTCGTTTGCATTTCTTAATTATCTAAACAGTTTATGACAATTAGTAGTAAAAGTCTGAAACATCACATTTCATTTTTTTTCTTTACCTCCTAACATTTCCATCCCATTTCTCTGGGGTGGGGTGTCCTTATATAACAGTCCCTGATCTCATTTGAGAGGTCGTATGAGGGCCAAGAGCCTCCTCATTCATTGGGGGTCTATGAGGCAGTACCACCAGTGAAAAGTGTCTCATTGCCTGGGAGAGAGAACTAAAGAACAAACACACAAATAAGCAGAAAAACAGATAAAAAAGAATAAAAAATAGAAAGAAATATTTTAAAATATAAAAAATAAATTAAAAAATAAAAATAAAAAATAAAAAGTCTATGTCCAAGTTCCCTTAGGTGTGTTAGTTATAGTATTGATACCTTCTACTATATAGCTAAAATCCTACTACGTGAATAGATGCCATATGCATCCTACTTAGTCTGGGTTAGGTCACTCAGGATGAGCTTTTCTAGTTCCATCCATTTGGCTGCAAATTGCATAATTTCATTGTTCCTGAAAGCTGAATAATATTCCATTGTGTAGGTGTACAACAGTTTTTTAACCCATTCTTTGGGTGAGGGACATGTGGGTTGTTTCCAGTTTCTAGTTATTAAAAATGAGGCTGCAATAAACATAGATGAGGAAACTTCCTTATGATTCCGTGAAGAGGCTTTTGGGTGTATACCCAGAAGTGGAATGGCTGGGTCCTTATGCAAAGCTATTTCAAGTTTTTTAAGATATAGCCAAACTGAACTCCACAGTGTTTGCACAAGCCTGCACTCCCACCAGCAATGGAGTAGGGTACCCCTTTCTCCACACCCTCGCCAGCATGTGCTGTCATTTGAGCTTTTGATCTTAGCCATTCTGGCAGGTGTGAGATGGAATCTCAGAGTTGTTCTGAGTTGCATTTCTCGAATGATTAAGGATGTTGAGCATTTCTTCAAGTGTCTCTCAGCCATTAGGAATTCCTCCTTTGTGAATTCTCTATTTAGCTCCGTCCCCCATTTTTTGATTGGGTTATTTGGTTTCTTGGCATTTAATTTCTTGAGTTCTTTGTAGATTTTAGATATTAGTCCTCTGTCAGATGTGGGGTTGGTGAACATTTTCTCCCAGTCTGTAGGCTGTCATTTTTTTTTGAATGACAGTGTCTTTTACCTTACAGAAGCTTTTCAGTTTCATGAGGACCCATTTATTGATTGTTGATCTCAGGTCCTGAGCTGTTGGTGTTCTGTTCAGGAAATTGTCACATGTGCCAATGAGTTCAAGGGTTTTTCCCACTTTTTCTTCAAGTAGATTTAGTGTGACTGGCCTTATGTTAAGGTCTTTGATCCACTGGGATTTAAGTTTTTCACAAGGTGATAAGTATGGGTCTAATTTCATTCTTTTACAAGTGGACATCCAGTTGGACCAGCACCATTTGTTGAAGATGCTGTCCTTCTTCCATTGTGCTGTTTTGGCTTCTTTGTCAAAAATTAGGTGGCCTAAATTGTGTGGGTCTATTTCTGGATCTTCAATTTGATTCCATTTAACTACTGGTCTGTTTCTATACCAATACCATGCTGTTTTTACAACTATTACTCTGTAGTACAGCTTGAAATCTGGGATGGTGATACCTCCAGATGTTTCTTTATTGTACAGGACTGATTTAGCTATTCTGGGCTTTTTGTTATTCCATATGAAATTGAGAGTAGCTCTTTCCATGTCTATAAAAAATTGTGTTCGTATTTTGACAGGAAATGCATAGAATCCTTATATTGCTTTTGGTAGGATGGCCATTTTTATTATGTTGATCCTACCTATCCATGAGCATGGGAGATCTTTCCATCTTCTAAAGGCCTCTTCAATTTCTTTCTTCAAGGGCTTGAAGTTCTTGTTGTACAGATCCTTTACTTGCTTGGTTAGAGTTACCCCCAGGTATTTTATGTTGTTTGTGGCTATTGTGAAGGGTTTTTTTTCCCCTTATTTCTTTCTCAGACCATTTGTTGTATAAAGAAGGGCTTCTGATTTTTTTGAATTAATTTTGTATCCAGCCACTTAGCCGATGGTGTTTATCAGCTGTAAGAGTCCTCTGGTGGAATTTTTGGGGTTGCTTATGTATACTATCATATTGTCTGCAAATAGGGATAATTTGACTTCTTCATTTCCAATGTTTATCCCCTTGATCTCCTTTAGTTGTCTTATTGCTCTAGCAAGAACTTCAAGTACTATATTGAAGAGATATGGTGAAAGTGGACATCCTTGTCTTGTCCTTGAGTTTAGAGGAAATGCTTCAAGTTTCTCTCCATTTAATTTGATGTTGGCCACTGGCCTGCTGTATATTGCCTTTATTATTTCTAGGTACGGTCCTTGTATGCCCGTTCTCTCCAGAACTTTTAGCATGAAGGGGTGTTGGATTTTGTCAAATGCTTTTCTGCATCTAGCGAGATTATCATGTGGTTTTTTTTTCTTTCATCTTGTTTATATGGTGAATTACATTGATAGACTTTCGTATGTTGAACCATCCCTGCATTCCTGGAATGAAGCCTACTTGATCATGGTGTATGATACTTTTATGTGTTCTTGAATTCAGTTTTCTACTATTTTATTAAGTATTTTTGTATCTATGTTCATGAGCGAGATTGGTCTGAAGTTCTCTTTCTTTATGGGGTCTTTGTGTGGTTTACGAATCAGGGTGACTGTGGACTCATAGAATGAGTTTGGCAATGTTCTTTCAGATTCTATTTTGTGAAAGAGTTTGAAAAGTATTGGTGTTAGCTCCTCTTTGAAGGTCCAGTAGAATTCCATGCTAAAGCCATCTGGCCCTGGGATTTTTTTGGTTGGGAAATTTTTAATGACTGTTTCTATTTCCTTAGGGATTATAGGGCTGTTTAATCTGTTCATCTGATCTTGATTTAGCTTCAGTAGGTGTTATCTATGAAGAAAATTGTCCATTTCACTTAAGGTTTCAAATTTGGTGGAGTATAGATTTTTAAAGTAGGATCCAAATATTCTGTGGATTTCCTCAATGTCTGTTGTTATTTCTCCCTTTTCATTTCTGATTTTGTTCATTTGGGTTTTCTCCCTCTCTCTTTTAGTTAATTAGGCTAAGGGTCTGTCTATTTTGTTGATTTCCTCGAAGAACCAACTCTTGTTTTCATTGATTCTTTGTATAGTTCTTTTTGTTTCTAAGTTGTTGATATCAGCCCTAAATTTGATGATCTGCCTTCTGCTCTTCTTGGGAGTGTTTGCTACTTTTTTTTTCCAATTCACCCAGTTTAGCTGTTAATTCTCTAATATGAGCTGTCATGATTTTCTTTTTGAAGGCACTTAATGCTATGAACTTTCCTCGTAGCACAGCTTTCATTGTGTCCCATAGGTTTGAGTATGTTGTGTCTTCATTTTCGTTGGATTTTAAGAAGTCTTTGATTTCCTTCTTTATTTCTTCCCTGACCCAATGCTCCTCTAGTAAAGAGTTGTTCAATTTCCATGTGAGTGTAGACTTTCTGTTGATTCTTTTGGTATTGAAGTCCAGCTTTATTCCATGGTGGTCTGACAAGATACATTGGTTATTTTAATTTTCTTGTATCTGTTGAGGCTATCTTTTTGTCCAACCATATGGTCTATTTTTGAGAAGGTTCCATGATTTGCTGAGAAGAACATGTATTCTTTTGTGTTTGGTTGAAACGTTCTGTAGATATCTGTTAGGTCCATTTGTTTCATGATCTCTGTTAGACTTATTAATTCTCTGTTTGGCTTCTGTCTTGATGATCTGTCCATAATTGTGAGTGGGGCGTTGAAGTCTCCCCCTATTAAAGTGTGTGGATCGATGTGCGAATTATGTTTTAGAAGCATTTCTTTTTATAAATGTAGGTGCCTTTGTATTTAGGGCATAGATGTTCAATATTGAGATGTCCTCTTGGTGGATATTTCCTTAACGAGTGAGTATGTAATGGCCTTCTCTGTCTTTTTTTTATTAACTTCAATTAGAAGTCTATTTTGTTTAATATTAGGGTGGCTACTCCTGCTTGTTTCCTGGGTCCATTTGCTTGGAAAACCTTTTCCCAGCCCTTTACTGTGAGATAGTGTTTATCTTCAATAGTGAGATGTGTTTCTTGTATGCAGCAGAAAGATGGGTCTTGTTTATGGATCCAGTCTGTAAGTCTGTGTCTTTTTATTGGCGAGTTGAGTCCATTGATGTTGATTGATATTAGTGATCAGGGGTTGTTATTTTCCATTATATTGGTATAGCTGGTCGTCTTGTGTTTCTTTTTGTTTAGTTGCTGTGGAGGTTTCTATTTCCTCTGTTTTCTTGGGTGTAGTTATCTTTTCTGGGTTGGAATTTTTCTTCTAGGATCTTCTGTAGGGCTGGGTTTGTGAGGAGATATTGTTTGAATTTGATTTTGTCATGGAATACCTTGTTTTCTCCATCTATGTTGACAGAGAGTTTTGCTGGGTATAGTAGTCTGGCTGGGCACCTATGTTCTCTCAGGGCTTGTAGGACATCTGTCCAGGCCCTTCTAGCTTTTAAAGTTTCTGAGGAGAAGTCAGGTGTGATTCTGATGGGTCTGCCATTGTATGTGACTTGGCCTTTTTCTCTTACAGCTTTTAATATCCTTTCTTTGTTCTCTACATTTGGAGTTTCTATTATTATGTGGCAAGAGGAGTTTCTTTTCTGGTATAATCTGTTTGGTGTTCTGTACGCCTCTTTGATTTTTAATGGCATCTCTTTCTTTAGGTTTGGGAAGTTTTCTTCTATTATTTTGTTGAAGATATATCCTGGACCATGGAGTCGGGAGTCTTCTCTTTCCTCTATGCCTATAATTCTTAGGTTCTGTGTTTTCATTGAGTCCTTGATTTCTTGGATATCGTGGGTGAGAGATTTGTTAGCTTTCTCATTTTCTTTGGATGTTATATTGATTTCTTCCATTGAGACTTCCATGCCTGAGATCCTGTCTTCCATCTCTTGAATCCTATTTTTGGTACTCAAATACATAGTTCCTGTTCTCTTCCCTTGATTCTCCATTTCCATTTTTAACTCTGACTGTGTTTTCTTTATTGTTTCCATTTCCATTTTCATTTGTTGGGTTACGTTATTTGTTTTGTACATTTCCTGCTCCAGTTTGCTTGTCTTTGCCTGGAAGTCTTCCATTGCCCTTTCTTTTTCTTGTTCTAGTTGACTCACCTTGTTCTGAAGTTCTCTAATGGTGTTTTCCATCGCTTTTATATGTGCAATTTTGGCTTCTTTGAATTTGTTCATAGAATTAAGTTCTTCTTGAAGGGACTCTATTACTTCCCATATTGTAGAATTGTCATCATTTTCATGTGTTTCAGATGTAGTGAGGTGGTTTTGGGCTGAATGGAATAGCATTGCTTTCTTTCGTTGGAGTCATTTTGCTCTGTTTTGTTTGTTTGTTTGTTTGTTTGTTTTATTTTTGTTTTTTTTTTTGGTCTGGGGCCTCTGGCCATGTGGAATTTTTTAGCTGTCTTCTGGACTTGGGTCCAAAGGGGGCACTTTGGTGTAGGAGTCGAGTTGCCTTAGTCCACCCCTATAAGGTGAGTCATTCAGCCCCGCCTCCTAGATGGAGACCTAACTAATCCAGGGGTTGGAGCTGTGTACAAGTAAGCTCTGGTTCCCTGCCAGAAGGTCCAGTACTTGTAAAAAAGTCCAATATATAACATTTTCAAATACCTCGCAGTTTGCCCAGGGGTTGGCTTCTTTGGTGGGTAAATCTGCCTTCACCCCCAATAGCCTTGCAGCTCCCATGGCCTGGAAACTGGCCAGTGACGTCACCACAGTGGGTTGCAATCTGCAGTCTGAAGGCACTTTGCAGCCGAGCTGCACTCACTTCCAAGGGTCACAACCTTTGGCCAGATTGCTGGATAGTCTGTGCGAGACCTGGGGGTGCCCAGCAGGGTGGAGATTATCTCTGCGTGGGTTCTGAATCTGCCCGCTGGGTATTAGATTGGCATTTACCCAGCATGTCTCTCCTGGTGGGAGATGGGGGGATCCCAATTCCCAGATTCAGAGGCTTCCTTGCGTGTTCGAGTGTGGGAGGGATAATCCTGCCCAGGGACCCCCAGTGGTCCCTGGGTAGTTGGGTGTGATCCAGAGGGATCGAGCCGTTTGTACAGCATTCTGCAACACTTGCCGCCCTGTGACTGCTAACCCCGAAATCAAAATACGTCCACGCAGGCTGCCGCTATCTTGGATCCCCCCCATAACATTCTTAACTGTGTTTATCTAATTTAAAAGTTTTTTAAAAATAGATGGACATATAATTCTCTTATATTCTATAAACTTGCTTTTTCTAGTTAACAGTAAGGCTGAACATATAAATACACATGAGAGAGGCCAGGCATTTGGGGGCACACATTTATGCCAGCACTAAGTAGGCAGAGGTTCTCACTATGTGAGTTTGAGGCCAGACAGGTCTACATTGTTAAGTTCCAGGACAGTCAGGAAAGTTAGATTTACTTTTTTATAATAATAAGTATTAAATCATTTTATATATAGTGAGAACATTTAAAATATAGTCAACAGTTTTCAGTTATACAGTATATAATTTACTACACATACCAAGATGTACAATAGATCTTAAGCCTATATTTTCTAATTTAAATTTTGTTTTCTTTGACTAACTTAGCATATTTCTTACCCAGTAATCTTTGGTAATCATAACCTTAAAAAGAAATAAATCTTGACACTTGTGAGAATTTGACAGTACATTTTATTAACTTTAACAATACACACACAGGGAAATATACACCCAGGATGTTATTTATATGCATGATCTTATACTTAAAATCACAGAAGCACAGAGTACAATTGCAGTTAAGCATCTATTTTTTGTACCTTTATTGTGTCCCAAAAGTGATTGTGTTCTTAAAACAACTGTGGCGGGGGATGTTATGTAGGAACACTCCACTTTAGAGCAGTGGGATAGAAGGGATGGGGGTAGAGGGTGGGAGGGAGGGACTGGGAGGGGTGGAAAGAGGACACTGTAATAGAGATGTAGCCTGAAGTAATAAATAGTTAAAAAAAAAGATGAACAGTTATGGAGGAAATAATTGAGAATAGTAGGATGACTGAAGACAAAAGGGATATTAAATGAACAGGAGACTTCTTGGATTAGAAAGAACAAATACCTGGCTTTATTGTTGAATTTGTTGATGTCAAGAGTATGAAGCCTTGGGGTTAGGGATGTAGGGGGGATGAGAAAGAAAGTTTGTTACTTCTATTTTACTTTCTGATGATTAATTTCAAGGGCATTGTAATTAGTGTTCACATTTATTTTTTTGCCATGACCCCTTAACACACTCTTTGACATACCCGAGTTTTCAATAACTGTTAATTAATTGAATTTTTACAATTTTGCAATTGTCTAATTGTTCTAAAAAAAGTAACTGCTAATCAATTGAATTGATTTAAAATATGTTGATCCTTAAATCGATAAACAAGACTTTTACAATTAATAAAAACTATCTCTGTTAATTGCAAGTGTGTTAAAACAACAGTGTACAGATTAAATTTCCTACTTTTATATTTCTGGGACAGCAGAAATTATCTTCTGTCTGGGCAGAAGTCCACTGACAGCTTGGAATTTCTCACCTGTATCTCTCCACAGCCATGCATTTTTAAATGATTTTTGGAGACTCTTTGAATACAAGAATCAAAAGCAGAAAGGCTAATATACAAAAGAACAGTGTGAAACATTGTATTAATCTTTTTCATGTGTGAAATGAAATGCAGGTCAGAAGAAAAAAATAGTCACAGAGAATATTTAAAGGCAACCAAGTAGGAAAACAATATGGACACATTTGAAATTCCTAAATAAAATCAAAGCAGTAACTGATGTCACGAGTCAAATTCTTTTTTTTTCCAGCTGTTAAATGAAGAGTGTGATTCTTTATAACAGCATGATTCCTGAAAGAATCACAGTGCAATAGGCAAGGCCTTCTTCCTCCATTGCCCAGGAATGGCATTGTGTGTACTCAACATGGAAAAAGGGCATCACTTTTTTCCCGAGCATATACTACATTATTTTTATAATTAACGAAAGCTAAAATTTCAAGAACGAGTGAAACTTAATGAATCTATCAAAGACAATCCCTTAGAACATTATAGAAATTTTGGTAATAAAAACTGAATGTTCTGATTGTCATTCTGTTCTAGTGATTAATACATTAATGGAGATGAGACCAGTTCATTTTTAAATCTGTATATATAAAGGTCAAAAAAATTTATAATTCCTAAAATTGAGCTAGAGATGGAGGTTTGTAATAAAGTTTCTACCTAATGTATATATAAAACTTTGGGTTGTAGGCTAAAGAGGTGGCTTAATGATTTTGAGTGCTGTATTCTTTTTCTGGAAAAGGACCAACATTTGGTTCCCAGCCCACATCAAGCAGATCACAAGTACCATATCTCCTTCCTGCTCCAGGGGATTCATTGCCATCTCTAGTCTCTGTGCACACCTGAACACCTATGGAAATCACATAGACAAACAATAAATTCAATAAATTATTATAAGTGAATCTTGAAGAAGTGACTTTTGGTTCAATCTATAGCAGTGCCAAAAGCAAATAAATTAAAAACAAAACCCTCACACAATCTAAAATTTAATAGTTGTACAAATACATAGATTGTTGCATTCAGAGTTAATTGTCCTACAAAACTGAATCTATATTTTCTCTCCAAATAATGGTATAATTTTATTTCATAGCACAAATTTTGTTTGTGCTTTAAAATGTGCTTTATGAAAACTTATCAGTAATCAAGAACACCTAAGTCTCTCCATCATACATTTACAAGGTTTATACATTTTATCTAAAGGGATTTTAGGTTTCATAGAATCACATTAAATTCTTAGAAGTTATTTTTGCTAACTGCCATCCTACAAGGTAGGAGAGGATACCTCAGTGTGATTTGAATTTCCCTGATGGTGATGAGCATCATTTCAGACACTTTTTTTTTTATTTATACTAGTCATCACTTGTTCATGCTATAATCTGATCATTCATTTGCTCATGCCTTTGTTTTTATCATTGTTTTACAACACTTTCTTATATTTTAACTTGTTTAGCATATAACTTGTACACCCTTCTGCCCTTTCATTTTATCAATGTTTTCAAATAGTTTACAAAGACTTCTTAGTTTTATGTAGTCTCACTTGTATATTTTGCCTTTGCTAATGAAGCTTTTGATGTTACAACTAAAAGAATGTTGCCAAAGCTGATATCTTGGAGACATTTCCATGTTTTTTCGCCTGATATTGTTGCCTTTAATCTATTTGGAGTTTACTTTGTATAATTTAAAGTGAGAGTCTAGTTTCACCTGTGGATAACTGCTTTTTGGCAGTAGTGCTCATTGAAGAGGCTTTTGTTCTTGTGGATATTGTCACTCTTGGTGAACATCAGTTCACTGTGCTAGCATGGCTTTCCTTCTGGGCTTTAGTTTTCTTCTATAAGTCTGTTTTCAGGATATCACACCATTTTACTTGGTACTGATTTGTAATATATTTTTAAGTCAGGATATGTGATGTCTCATGCCTGCTGTTTTTCTCAAGTTTATCTTTTTTTTTTTGGGGGGGGTTGCATTTTCTGGTCCTAATAACTTTTGTGTTTGCTTTTCTATGTTTTTAGAAAATTATTGAGATTTTGATAGTGATTACATTGAATCCATCAATTACATAGGTTAGTAAAAGTATTTTAATTTTGTCAAAAATTCTATTTTCCAAACTTATAATGTATTTTGTTTGTAGAAATAGATGACTTATTGCTACCCATCTAAAGTAATTACACATTGACCATGTACGTTTTGTGTCTAATTGTTCTAAATATTAGAGCATATCTTATATATCTTTCACTGTACAGATTCATTTATTTTTTAATATTCAGTGGCTTTGATGCTGTTACTGTTTTACTAATTACATTTCCAGATACTTTATGAACTGTAATATGAAGACTCGGTTAACTTTTAACAGTGACTTTGTATCCTGTGATTCTACTTACTTGATTACTTCTGTGTAGTTTTTTTTGGTATGCTCTTTTCATTACAGTTAACAAAAATGTAAAATCTTTACCTCCTATGGAAGATACCTAGGGATGCCACAAAAAGTTAAAAAAAAACAAACAATATCTCCGTGGAATTTAGCATCATTCTTCTGTGAAGATACACCAAAAAATAATTGTTTTAGATTTCAAGTTGCTTTACAAGGCATTATTGGGTCAATGTTCATCATTTTGTAAGGATTATTTATGACTTAATTTCTGAGAACACTATTGGCCATAAGTTTATTGTTTTAAAACATTATTTCATGCCTTAGCTAGAATTTATGTAAACCTAAGTTTTGGTTTCTATGAGGAGTTTCCTAATGATTTCTGGAGACTACTGGTACTGGGAAGACCTGTTTCCTCATCTGACTTGCCCTGGTTCCCCAATTCATGCATACTTGTGAACACTTGTCCTGAATTTTAGGAATAGGGAGTATTGCAAAGAGGAAGAGTGATAAATGCAGAAAAGAAAGAGAAATCCATGATTCAGGTAGCACAGAGCCTACCTACCCACCACCAAGTTCCTTGAAATATTTTTAAATCAAGGAAAGTGGAGGGTAGATACATTTAGAAACAAAGTTAATCATCAAAAAAGTTTTGTTATATCTTCACATATCACATGGAAACAATAGATACAGAAAAACCTCCTTGATCTAGTTTTGCATCTAAACCATCATTGCTCTGGTATCTGGGATAACAGAAATTTGGGGACGTCAAAACACAACAACCATTCCTTGGATATGAGAATTGACCAGCTGACTTACGGCACTAATGAGGCGTCTTTGACATCTCTAACAGAAAGCATTAATAAATGAAATGAGAGAAATATAAACTGACATCAGACATCAGAGAAACCTAAAGCTCCATCTTTGACATCCTTTGAGAACTTCTCAAAGTAATTTTCATCCCTAAAAACCAAAAAAGCTCTTTTTTTTCCACTGTTTATTAACAGCTTGCCTTTCACCATGTTATATACAGTAATACTCACCTTATAACACTTTTGCCATCTAGTTGAAAAGTGATTATTTATTATCTTTCTCTCACACCTAACTTTGTGTGCTTTTGTTTTCTCATCAAGTCCAATTCCTGCTGTACAAGTATTCTTGGATGTGTGGCCTTCTGCATCCACAGTCAATATAAATAGGATACACTTTAGAGAAAATTGATCCTTTTTCTTTCCACAGCTAATGACTGCCAATACCTTCTCTGCTAGGAGTGGAGCTTATGCCCAGTTCCCCTCTACAAGCATGGATTTTTTTTAAGCTCATGTCCTGCTCCCCTCTCCATGCTAGGACTCTTTTCAAGCTCAGTCATGCACAGGTTTTATTTATTCTGTCACCAGTCATTGTGATTAACAACTTTTGCCTTCGTGATTGCATGTCTTATGGTAGAATGTCACTCAAGCCCCTGTGTTATATAAGTTTATTGTGTCTAGCAATAGAACACATATCACTGAAGAATAATCAAATTATTATGATCTTCTTCCCAAGTGAAAAGATAGCAAACTAAATTTAGCAGAGCCAAAAGTCTAAGACCATTGTTACACCACATTCTATTTCTCTGTTTTATGAGCCTGAATATATGTATCCCTGGGAAGGATGAGAGATATTTTTATGTTTATTTATTACTTCAGGTTACATCTCCATCACAGTGCCCTCTTTCTGCCCCTCCCTGTCCCACCCTTCCAACCCACTCCTTCAGAGTGAAGTGTACCTACATATCAGTCCCCTGCCCTAGTTTAGAAGTTATATGAGGGCCAAGAACCTCCTCATACACTGGGGGCCTACAAGACAGCACCACTAGGGCAAAGTGTCGCATTGACAGGAAAAAAGTCTATGTTCATGTTTCCTTTGGTGCATTGGTTGTAGTGTAGTTATCCTGTACTATATGGCTAAAATCTGATTATAAGTGAATAGATGCCATGTGAATCATTCTGAGTCTGGATTAGCTCACTCAGGATGAGATTCTGTAGTTGATTTTTTGTAAATCACTAATTGACAGATTTAAAAACATAGTTGCCGAAGCCCAGAATTATGCTCCTACTCTGCCTATGTAAATTCCCCCGACTTTCTTTGTGGCAATAAAGTGAAGCAATGGAGAAGTAAGGGGGATATTTTCATGTTTTTCTGCAGTTGCCTCAAAAGTTTGCTTTAAAAGACAAATATGCATGTACCAATCATTATGAGCACATTTCCTTTATAAAGTCTTCCAAGAAAATAGTTGCCCAGTGCCAGGCAGTGTGTGAAATCATCTTGCCATACAACAACCGCTGACTACTCCTCACATAAAACATGATTACATTCAGGCAACTGAAAACAATTCTTTTTTTTTTTTTTCTCAATGAGTGTTAGCATCAAGGTCTTCAAACTTTATCTCCTGTATCTCATCCCAATGTTATGTCACTTTCATAATCTCCCTTACCTGTCTTACAGTATTATTTGAGGATCAGCAGTTCACATAGTCCAAGTCATGACCCCTATGACAGTCTCATTCTCATTTCTCAGTTGTTTTGAGAGATGCCACAGACCACTGCTCAACTGAGAGGGACTGATATGTAGGGGCACCTCACAGTGGAGGAGAAGGGGGAGAGAGTAGGAGAGTTGGAATGGGAGGGGTTGGGGGAGGGAACTGTGATGGAGATGTAACTTGAAGCAATAAATAAACATAAAAAAAGCAAAAAAAAACAAGCAAAAACAATTTTAAAAACCCACATAAACTGTAGACACCATCATTGCACCTATCCTGCTCAAAATATCAATTGCATTAAATGCAAGCTAGAGGCTCAAAGAGACCATGTGATTTGAATTTTCCTACCTACGAATGTAGTAATAGATTGCTGTAGTTTGGAGGAATATATTACATAAAAAGAAGCATCAGAACTCATTTAATTCACTGGTATCTTCTTTATGTCTTAATGTAAAATATACACTAAAGAATGATAGACACTTATTTGTAAAATTTGTCAAGAAAAATCAGGATTATCCCTAAATTTGGCTGTTATATTTGGGTGGCTGCTAGCAATTTTATGTCTCTTTTATTATTTGAGATTATGTGTTTTCTAGCTTACAATTGTTGATATTTGGTGTTCATTTATGATGACGAGTCGAAACTACAGTCTTGATGACTTGTTAATCAAAAATATCATTTAAGATTTTAGTAAAATGCCCAAATATTTTCCATAGAACAAGTTTCATATAGTTTATTTGAAAAGTTTGAAGTCTAATTGGAAAGTAAAAGAGGCCAAGACTATCCAAAAAAAGCAACAAATTTCTGCATTTTTTGGCTTAATATAGAAGTTCTACTGAAACATAATTCCATATGACAGGAATTATTGATTTGTTCAACAGAACTGTTTTAAAGTAATTTTATATGTAAGAAATCTTGATATTTTTAAATTTATTGGTGTGATAGACGATATTAGATTAACACAAGTTGAAGCTTCTGAAATAATAAGTTGACATGTGTGATACATACATAGTAATACACACACTGTCTTTTTGCTTCTTTCTACTTTTCAGAAACAGACACAAACACACTCATTTACACACAGAGACACACACCCCCACACATAGACTTGCTTAGTATAAATTATATGGGTTTATAAGAAAGTAAGTACTCTGTGATCTTTCCCCACCCCTCCCATTCCCACTCTCCTACTCTCTCCCCCTTCTCCTCCAGTGTGAGGTGCCCCTACATAACAGACCCTCTCAGTTCAGCAGTGGTCTGTGGCATCTCTCAAAACAACTGAGAAATGAGAACGAGACTGCCATAGGGGTCATGACTTGGACTATGGGAGCTGTTGATCCTCAAATAATACTATAAGACAGGTAAGGGAGGATATGAGACTGACATTACATTAGGATGAGATACAGGAGATAAAGTTTGAAGACCTTGATATTTTTGTCATTGATATAATCAAGAAATGGCTATACTTACCTAAATACTAAAACACCCTCCACAACATTAAATTGTACTATGTTAAATTATTTTTAAGTTCTTTAAGTTATATCATAAGAAAAACTTAAGACTTCAAACTAATCTTGAATCATCAATTATGCTAACATAGTGACTTTAAACCTTCCTAGTACTTTGAACCCTTAATAGAGTTCCTTATGTTATGGTGACCTCCAACTTTATAACTGTAATATTGCTACTATTATGATTCATTGTATATGCAGTATATGTGATATAGGTAACCTCTAAAGGGATGAGACCCTCAGGTTGAAAACCACTGTGTAGAAATATTGCTTTATGATTACATGTTTTGCACAGTTATTATAACTTACATAATGACTTTTTTTAAAATGTTGCTTTAAATTCTTGAGGAGAGCTATTGAGCTCACACATTATATGGTAATGACAGAAATAAAAATTCCTCTGGTCTGTTTTATCATCCTTCACAACTCATCATGACTATGTGAATATGATTATAAAAAGTATGCCTGTAGTAACATAAATATACTTTATAAACCAATAGTATAAGGCTAATTGATCAAATTAGTGTTCTATAGTGTAAATTCTAGAATTCTGAATTCAGAAATTTAAATGCAAAAAGACCAATTAAACAAAACCTGTCATTTAGATGGGAAAACTAAATGCAATTATTCTGCTCATTTTTTCTAAGTAGACAGTTTCATGCTCTATTTTCTGCATTCAATATATTTTATACAAAACATATGGAATAGCTTTTTTTATGTCTTCCATGGAGGCATATGGAGGTTGGTGAGAAAATAGATCATAAGAAAACATTTAAAATGGAATACATGAAATACTTTCAAGATGTGCAAAGGAAACCAAATGCAGATTTTGCATGGCCCGGCATACTTAGGAGTGAGAAAAACACTGAATCCAAAGCCTTGATTACATTATTTCTCAAATTACCAAATATGAATGAATCTGAAACAATATTTACTTTCATTTTTCATAGTTTTATAGTACAACAAAATATCAGTTAAGCTTTAGGTTAGATTAATGATTATTTCAATATTTAATGGATATGATAGTACTTTAAAGTAACAGAAAAAGCCAATAGACCTACTCAGGAGGAAGAACTATATAATAGTCACAGGTCATCAAAGATTAGAAGTTGAAAACCTATGTCATTGACATCCTTACAAGTTAGCAAATTGGAGAAAGCAGGAGAAATTTGTAGAAATTTTA
Organism: Lophiomys imhausi; assembly: GCA_907164525.1. Taxonomy (NCBI): domain Eukaryota; kingdom Metazoa; phylum Chordata; class Mammalia; order Rodentia; family Muridae; genus Lophiomys; species Lophiomys imhausi. The sequence goes on along the minus strand of CAJQZJ010000315.1, from coordinate 3,573,954 downwards.
AAATAGTTCCTTTATAATGAATGATAACCATAAGTTAGACTGAATCTATTTTTCTACTTTCACAAAAAAAATAAAGGCAATATTGAATTATCTTATTAATTTGAACCATTGAAGCTGGGTATAGAGAAGATGGTTTTTAATTTGACACACATGCTAAAAAGTAAACTTTTGTAAGATTCTTATAATTGCCTAAGTATATGAATATAATAAATGGCACTTAGTAATCTTCAAAAATGATATTTTAAAGTATGTATATATGTATGACTATATCCATGTGTGTGGTTCCTGTAGAGGTCATAAGAAGGAAATGCATCTTGTGGAAACTGGAGTTACAAATAATTATGAACCTCCTGATATGGATTCTTGGAACCAAACATAGGTCTTCTGCAAAAACTACAAGTACTTTTACCTCTGAGCCATCTCTGGCCTCATTATTATCAGTCTTTAAATATCACCTTAGTATTTGCATCATTTAATGTATCTTGATCACATACATAAACAATTCCTCACATACAAATGTCTGAAGATAGTACTTTATATTTCATAACTTCCTTCTCAGAACTGGAATTATGCATCTCAGAATTGGAATTATGTTTATTACATAGTTTCAACAATTATTGGCTTACAGGACTTTTTAAAACATTTTAAAATTGGAAATAGAATTTTTTCTTCACACATTATATTCTGATTATAATTTCCCTTCCTTCCACTTCTTCTAGTTCTTTCCCATGTCCTCAAACCTCTGCATACATTTCCTTTTGATCTCTCATTTGGAAAGAATAGGTTTTAAAATGATAACAACCAGTGGTCTTAACCATTGAGCAATCTAACCAGCGGGCCCAAGACAACCACCAATCCAGTGCCAGGGGACCCAGACAGGTAGATAACCTGAGTCCACTGGTTCAGCACCATACAAGTCCAAACAAGATCCCAGGATAGAGAGCAAACTAGAGACTAAAAGAAGCCCACCTGAGATCATATCCCTGGATGGGAGTGAGACTCAGATAGAGAACTCTCGTATGGGACTACCTGTGCAGGGTGGGTAGCAAGCCAGAGACAACCACCAGACTGACGGCTCCATGGGGCCTGGATAGGGAGTTTTAGCCTGAGATGATCACCAGTTCGGCACCACACAGGCTTAGGGGAACAGACTATGCCTGAGATGATTCCTGCCCTGCACCATAATGCATGAGCAGGGCATAGCACCTCTGAGACTACCTTAAAAATTCAGAGACCCTAGGTGCCAATACGGGGAGCAAGAAAGTGCTAGAAAAAAATGGAAGAGATGGAAAAACAAAAGATGTGGGCACAATGAAGAGAGGTAGAACTGAAGGCTCAAGGGTACTGAGGAAAAGCCTTATATGAGTAGGCAGTGCCAACTTGAACCATAGAGGGGTTCTGGCCTGTGCTGTCACCCTGGGCCATGTCTTGGTCCCTGGCTCTGCAGCAGCAGAATTGTTACAACCAAAGGCCAGGTAGACATCCCTTGCCTGGGCTACTACCCAAAGACATGTTGATGTCTGAGGGCTATAGAGAACTGGCCCCACCCCTCACCTGGGCATCATGGGAAAACTGCCTCTAGGGTCCCAGGAGCCGGAAAGCTGACCCCACCCATAACCAGCTGCAGTACTCAGGCAAGAGGCCTACACATTGCAAGATTTGTGAGTGAGCGGCCCTGAAGTGATCATCAGAGAGCTGGCCCTATCACTAGTCTCTCATGAAATGGTATGGATAAGGTAAGTCCTGAGGGTGTGAGTGCAGGAGATCCAGCCCTGCTTCTTGTCTGATGGGCAATAGCATGGCACAGACAAGGGAGAGATGCCTTCCTCTCATCCCTCATCCATGGCCATTTATGACAGGTGGGAGAACTGGCCATGTCCTTCACCACATGCAGTACTAGGGAGAGCAGGTAGACAGTAAATCTTGCCTGGTGAGCAGAGTAGAGGGGTGGTTGCTGGTGAGCCAGCCTCAAAGACAAGATAGCAAAAGTATTGACAGGATGATCAGCTCAGATACCCCTCAGGCCCAGATCCAGGGCTTTGAATTGACCCACCCCAATAATGAACTACCTCATCAATGAACTTCTGGAGTGAATGAAGGGGCTGGTTCTACAGATCCAAAAGAACAGTATCTCCAGGACACAGGGAAACAACAGGATATCCAAGAGGAGATCCCATTAGGCTCCAGTATTAATAGAGTAGCAGAAACCAGAGGCTTCCTGCTAAACCAAAGAATCATTGCAATGAACAATTGCAAGCAAAGAAGTGCAGACAAAAGGGTATACTGTTGGTACATTGTGACACACTAGAGCTTCTACAAAGATTTTTTTTTTTTTTTTTTTTGTGGGAAGAGGACAGGTATGAGTGGCTGGGGTGCATGGCATGAAAGTCACAAAGAAAAAATCAGATTTTTGTTGTTGTTGCTAATTTTTGTCATTTTTTTATTAAAAACAAAACATGACAAAATACATATGTAAATGTTGCATTTATTTCCTCAGCTGAAGGAATGAGATGAGAGCCTTACCCAAACACCATGAGTACACCACTTGGGCTGCGCTCAGAACATTTCTTTCTCTGTTCTAAATATCCGAGACCTAATTCTGGAAGCTTCTAACCTCCATAGCAAATAATCTTCTGCAAACAGAGTTCTTGAAGACTTCAGCGTCTAGCTTCCATCTGCCAACCTAAGCTTAAAATGTTTGCATCCTCTGAAACTTACTCTTAAATCAATTCACCCTTTCTAGCTCTTTCTAAACTCTCACTGAGTGGTTCAACTCAGCTATTCTGGCACAAACTCCTTCCAAGTTGATCAATTCAGTCTGGCTTCTCTCTAAGCATCTGACTGAACTGTTCTGCTTGGTCTCAAACTAACTCTGGCAATATGTTATCATCTTCTGGCTCCTCCTCATTCTCTGACTAATTTTCTGTGCAACAGGTCTCTGTAAAACTGTCCCAGTGTAACAGCCACAATCACTCTTACTATATAACTACCCCTTCTCTCCCTCCATCCTCTGCTCTTAAGTAGTGTCTCTTACCTATGTTGTTCTCATGAGAGTTGGTTGTATTTTATCTCTGATTCATCTGTCAAGTATTTCTCTGATTCATCTCTTTGTCCCTCAATTAGATGTCACTTTCAAACATGGCTGCTTCTTTCTATTCTTACTTTCATTGATTGTAATTAAAGGTTTACACCAAGGACTTGTCTGTATTTCCAGCCAGATTCTTCAGTGTTTGGGATTAAATGTGTGTACTAAGGGCATGTCTATGTTCTAGATGGATCACACAGACTTAGGAGGTCTTCAGATGTGATCCCTTGCTGGAACACCAACATTGTTGAATTAAAACTTCTCTACATACATATAATATGATTAAGCAAAAACTTTTCATGTCAAAGTTGGACAACATGACAGGAGGATAGAATTCCAAGAGCAGGCAGAAGACTCAGAGACCCACTTATTCTCATAGTCAGTAATCTCATAAAAATTCTAAGCTAGTAGCTATAATATATACTCAGAGGACTTGGTGTAGATGCACGTAGGCCTTGTGCTTGCTGCTTCAGTGTCTATGAGCTCATACACAGTTTTCTTAGTTGATTCAGAAGGTCTTGTGGGACTGGGTTGCATTAAATTGAGTTAGAGGCCATGAGGTTTCCATGAAAATTTCCAAACAAATCAGGATGATGCTAATAAAAAGATTTTCTCTCTACAAACTGATAACAGGGCCCCCTTATTAATGACAACAGCCACACAACTCATTGAGTATGGACAGGTCAAGTCAATCCCTGCATGAAGTCTTCACCACTGCATTCTAGTCTCTTTGTTATAGGAAGGAACTCTGAAGAATCCTAAAAAGAAACCTGGACACTCATTCAACTACAAAACCTTTGACCTGCAATCTCTACTGCCTACAAAATAGGCTGTTAATGGTGGTGCAAAATGTGTGGTCGGAGTGATCAACAAATGCCTGATTTGACTTAAAGCCACTCCGTGAGAAGGAACCCACATTTGGCACTGCTTGGGTAATCATGCACCAGATTTCTAATGATATTCTGCTTTATTCACAGATCAGTGTTTATCCGGTCATCATCATCAGTCATTACTCATCCTCTGGTAGCACATGGGAACTGATAGAGAGACCTAAAGCCAGACATTATGCAGAAAGATAAATTGGAAGTCTCCATCAAATCCTTCCCTTCAGAGCTCAGGGAATCCCGTGGATGGTCTTGAGAGTCAGAGGGGATGAGAGATCAGGGCTTACATTCTCTTAATTACTACATCATTGTGAAACACCTGTAGTTGTATCTTCTTATATCATCTCACCATTCTTCTCTAGAATTTCATTTTTTAATGCTGTATATTATATTTTGTATGTTTACATTTTATGGCAAGGTCATTGATGAGATTTTTCTAGCATATTCTTATAATTATGTCAAGCATTTTCCATAAAATCATTTTAAGCTTTAATTGCACTTAATCATATTTTCTCATTCCATCTTTCATGATTTATGTGTATTGAGCTATTAAATGCAGTATTAACTAATCAACTACATGCAGTACTAAGCTTTTTATATTCTGTTAGGACAGTTTTGTTCCTTCAGCTTTTTGCCACATTGTCTTAGATTTCAGATAGGTTCAGAAATTTGTCTGTTGATTTTGACTTGTAGCCTATTATAGTATTTTTTGAAAATTCATGTATTGAGAAATAGGAATAAAGCTTCCTCTTGAAGAATGATTTTCAGAAACAATTCCAGATATTAAGCAGCTATGTTTGCATTATCACCCAGACCCTTTCCAAAGAGCCTCTTTCCCTCAAGTCCCAGACCTTCTCCTTGCTCTCTTAAAATGGTTCAATAGCATCCAGCTTTGACTGGGAAATTCTGGCTTGTTAAGGATCAAGCACTAAGGATTTTTTTTTAAAGCACTCAGGATTTTTTAAAAATAGAGACAGGGATATACTTATTCCTCTGTACAAATACTAGATTGACTTTCCATTTTATTCTTAGGTCTAAATTACTTCTAGACTTTTCAGGTACCCCATGACCTCACTGGCCTTCTAGACTAATATCTTTAATTTTCTCCTGATGAAGCCTTGTAGTTTGTCAGCAAGAATAATAATTTTCAGAGGCATTACCTATTGTTTCCATATGCTGAACCTGTCCTTACTTCTATAAAGTTCATTCATATTTGAGGATATAACATCTTTCCTGGACACTGAACATAAAATAATAATCTTCCTTAAGATGCTATACAATCACTTAGTTGGTTATATTTAGTTCACAATATGCATTTTCATTTGAATATATATGTTTTTGCTTTATAAAATCTCTGCTCAGATTAAAAAAATCAAATTAGGTGATAAAACCCTATTATGGCATGTATAAAGACTTGGGTTCAGGGCTCAGTATCATTGTTACTGCACACACACACACACACACACACACACACACACACACACAACACACACACACACACACACACACACACACACACACACACACACAAAGACCAAATGAAAGAAGAAAACCTTTGGATATAAAATATATACTAGATGCTGTCCAAAAAGGACAAAACCTGGAAGCAGCAAATCGACAGCCTAGCTGTGCCAAGACAGGGTAGGTAAGTCCTTCATAACCCCTGCTCTACAATCAATGTCTGTCAGAGAAACAGGGCCAAATGACTTGAAGATCGATGCTGTAATGTATGGAGAGAAAATGGGAACTGTCCAGGCAGTCACTGGTATGTCATTTCTTAGTTTTAGAAGCTTCAGGCCCTGTACTTCCTATAAAATCAGATATATTTATACCTCTCAGGTCTCTGAGGTGGTTGAAGAACAGATAGCTAGAGTCTCATAATTAAATTTGGAGTTGTTTAGGAGTCAAGAGAGTGTTATAGACCTAAGAAGATGCTTTTAAAATTGTGTTGCAAGTTAGTATGAATGTTGAGTCAGATATAGAACTTTAAACTCATGGAGATGTTTAGATAGTAGAATGTTAAATCAGGTACCAAATACATATGGACTGGTCATTGGGAATGTACGTAAACCATATAACCCTCATAACTGTGGCCTAATTACCTCTGTTTACTGTATTGTATTTATTATTATAAGAGAAAGAGCCATTTTTTGAACTGAAAGGGGAAACTGTAGGGGGAAATAAGATATACCCTAAACTTAAAAGAAAAAAAAAAGGGAAGAGGATGGGGGGTTGAGGGTGGGAGGGTGGGACTGGAGGGGGAATAGGGAGGGGACTGCGATTGAGAAGTAACTTGAAGAAATAAAAAATAAAGGAAAAAATATCATATACTACTACATATTTTCTTGTGTGTAGGATAGGGCAAATTGTTCTCTATGTCTATGCAATTTCTAAATTAATTCATAAAGAAAAAAACTACAACTATGACCAGAAGATTGTAATGAGGAGGTGTTCCATACATTTGAAATTCTAGCATTGCTAACAAAGAATTTTCCCATATAAAATGAAGGTACTGTCATACAATGTGAAGCAAAGTTGAAGCCCATGAATTATACACACAGACAAAACATAAAAATTCTGAAGAAATACACAATACATAATTCAACTACAGTTGGCCAACAAATTGCAAGGAAGGATATCTGATTATTGGGCTCCTGTTGTGTAGCATAGTATGTATTACCACTCTTTCTACCTTTTCTATCACCCTTTTTTAGTTCTAACTACAATTGAGTCACACTTGCTGCACATTTTTGGTATCACATATTTTCATACTTCCATGATCTATTAGTAAGAGAGGTACTAGAAGTAAACTCTGAAATGCAGCTTCCTATTAAATTCATCAGACAAGGAACATTAAAAGTAGATGCTTCAATGAGAAGAGGGAAGTAATTGGTATCTATCAATTTTTCTTGCTCTCACTTCTAACATGAATGTAGTTCATTCTTAGACAGTTGGTGCCAGCCTTCAGTTTGCACCATCATTCTCAGAAAAAGAGAATTGAGTTGCCACAATTTAAAATAAAATCTCTTCTCAAAACCCCAATTTTAAAAAAGAAGAATTGCCAGACATGGTGGTACATGCCTTTAATCCCAGAACTTGATAGGCAGAGGCAGGCAGATCTCTGTGAGTTCAAGGTCAGCCTGGTCTACAAACTGAGCCCAGGACTTCCAGAAATACACAGAGAAACCCTGTCTTGAAAAACCAAAAAAAAAAGTAAAAGAATGTACTTCACTAAATATATGGCAAATATAATGAATAAATATTAATTTACTCTCCAATTCCACTTAACAACAAATTAAATACAAGGAGAGAAGTATTTTTGTTCGTTAGTTTTATTTCCTCATTTTTAACACCTAGAGAGACACACAATTGAAAAAAAATGTTAGCATTGATAATTTAGAGTGTCAACTTGACTGTTCAAAATATGCCAAGAGAACTGGTCAAGAAATACTACTGGATATAGCTGTGATGGTGTTTGTAGGGACAATGCACAGTTTGGAAAATTGTGGGAAGACTTGTTCTCAGTGAGGATTTTCCTTTCTGAAGGGCTGAAGCTGGCACTGATCATTGAATCAGAAGGAAGGAATATGATTCCTCCAGAATGGGATGCATTTCTCTTTCTTCAGTTCTTACATGTCAGACATCAAGTTTTTGAGTCTTAACATTTTCATCAATGCCTCTTTCCTGTTTCTTAGGTTTCTCTCAGCCTAGAGGCTATATCATCATCCCTGATTCTGAGATTTTTTTACTTCTCCAGCTGAACCATAGTTGTAGTTTTTCTGAGTCTCAATATTTCTGGGAATGGATGTTAGAAATATTCAGCCTGTATGATCATGTGAATTGATAATAATAAATCACTTTGTTACATGTGAATAATCTATTCTATTTCTCTAGAATTTTTTCAATAGATTTAATCTTCAATAAATGTATCAGAGAAAACTAAAAATACTCTTATTTTGAGCCTGGCATTGTAGTACATAGTTATAGTTTCAGCCATTGGAAGTCAGAGACAAGTGATGAGGGTTTTTAAATCCAACATTGGTTACATAGCAAACTAAAAGTTATAAAGTCTGGCCTTGGCTACAAGAGATCTTATTTCAAAAAGAAGAAAGAGAGAAGGAATGAAGGAAGGAAGAAAGGAAGGAAGGAAGGAACAAAGAAAGAGGAAAGAAAGACAAAAACCAAAAAAAGATAAAAGAAAAAGAAATAAAATACTGTGATTTTCATCAGAAATTTCTATTCTCAATATTTGTGTGATGGTTAGTTAATTTTCAGTTTAATGATATCCATAATAACCTAGTTGACAGATCTCTGAGCATGTCTATGGGCATTTACAAAGAGATTTTGTTGATGTAGGGAAACATTTACACAATGAAAGACTATTAAATGCAAAGGTAACTATAGCAAATATTCTATTTACATTCACACTCAGTTCCTAGAACTCACTTATGCACAAGCATGTTACCTTAGTGTCTCTAATCTTAGTAAATACAAATAGCTTCTGGTCTACATATGATCAGCTGAAGAGAGCAATAGCATACAGAGAAAAAAAAACTAATCTCAAATTTATTTGAGGCAGAACTAAACAATATGAATTAATTTTGTAAACTAACATTACATAATGATAGAATATAATATTTTTAAGTATTTTATTATTTTTGTGGTTAGATATATTCTTTTTCCATAAAAATATCTCAGGTAAATTGGAAATATTGTAGGTAAAAACAACAAATGAATTTCTACCTAAAAAAAATGGAGCATTATAATGATATATTCTTATTGGTTTAAAATGTTATATTATATAAAACATTTTATATATTTTTAAATGTTATGCACATAAACATGCACATGTGCATATATATGTATACACACACACATATATATACATATATATATGGAGAGAGAGAGAGAGAGAGAGAGAGAGAGACAGGCAAAGTACCTGGAGCATTTGGGGATACAGTAGACTGAATAAAGACCTCAAAAGATGTTGACATATAAATTCTCAGGAACCTCTGACAGACATTAATTGTAAAGCAGGAATTTTGAAGGGCATGTCTACCCTGTCTTGGCAGAGCTAGGCTTTCAACTTATCTGCTTCCAAGTTTTATCCTTTTCAGACAGCATTCTGTCTACAGTTGAAACAAGGGTGACAAAAGGCTGAAAATAGATGTTCCAATGCATTTAGAGAAATTGGACACTGTCTAGGCTGCCAATTGTCTGCCATTTCTTACTTTGGAAGCTGTTTGCTCTGTACTTCCTGTTTATTCTGGTATGTTTTCCTTCTCAGGTCTCTGATGTGGTTGAAGACTATATAGTTATAGTCTCACAGTTAAGTTTTAAGTTGTTATGAATTAAAAGGGTGTGCTAGGCCAAGAAGATGTTTTTTAATTTGGTAATGCAAGTTAGGATGGAAATTGAGTTAGGTATTCGACTTTAAATTCATCAAAACAGATAGATAATAGAATATTATTATCAGTTGCCAAATATGTGGACTGGACATTGGGAATGTATGTTATAACTTATAATTTTCATAATTGCTTCCTAATTGTTCTTATTGTTTTGGATTATATTTATTGTTATAAGAAAAAGAGCCTTTTATTGGACTAAAAGGGGGATCTTATGGGGGTAAAAGATCTGCTTTAAATTTTTTTTTAAAGCTGATAGAAGGGTGAGGGGAAGAGGGTAGGAGGGTGGGACTGGTAAGAGTATAAGAGAGAGTACTGTGATTGAGATGTAACTTGAAGTAATAAATAATTTTTTGTAAAAATAATTCTCAGGAAACTTAAATATTTTTCCTTACATGGTAAAAGGAGCTTTGTAGATGTAATTAGTTTAAGAATGTAGAATGAAATAATTGTTAATTTTCTATGTGACTACAAAAAATTCAAAAACAGTATTCATAATAGGAATGCTAGAGCATCATATACAATAAATGATAATTTTGCAACATGCAAGAGTTAGAATGTTATGCTTTGAAGTTGAGTTAGGAGCTAAAAAATACAGGTAACTGAAAGACATTAGGATATGGATAGAGACAGATTCTCCCCAGACAAATGAATGAACCCTCAGAGAATCATGATATCTCAGTTACCTGGAAGATATTTGGCCCTGGAAGGGTCATGACAACTGTTTTACTAAATTGGCTTGGTTTCAAGCTGCCTTCAAAGTACAAGTTCCTATGACTTTACCTATAGACAAATGCTACTCTGAACTCTAACGACAACAACAAAAAGATAGTGTGTAGTGTGGAGATATAAATTAGCTTCATAAACGTAAATGAGGTATACAGGTTCTACTGTTCTACCTGTCAAGTTCAACCTAGGCTCAAAAGACTTCAGAAGATGGGGAAGGAGAGAGCTAAAGGCCACCAGCAGTCCCTAGCCACACCATAAGTACCTTATGCATTTACTACTGTAGGACTCTGCAACACAACACTCTCTCTAAGCCCAGTTTGGTAAGGGAACTACTGTAGTAACAAGACAAAATGGCTCATTAAAATATGATTTTATAAGTGAAAACAGACATATAATTATGGTTTATTATACATTATGTTGTTGTATATATTTATACATATAAAATGTATTATACAAACAACTTAATAAATTAATATAAAAATGTGAAGCCACTCTCTAAGAAAATGCAAACTATAATTAAACATACAAATATAGTTAGTTCTAATGCCACTGTGATTAAAGTATATATGGCAAAACAGCATAAAGAAGAAAAGGTTATTTTATTTTGATTCATGTTTTCACACATGCTAATCTATTACGGTTTGGAAAGCAAGAGAGAATAGCTCACACCAAGTAGCCCACAAGAGACAGAAATGGTCCATGCTGGAGAGGGCAGAACAGGATAGGGTGCCAAAGGACATGTGTACCAACCACCTTCTTCTGTTAACTATCCCCTATTATGATGTACTTTTAACAGCCCCAACATGTCATTCTATGATGAATCCATTGAGAAATTGAGCCATTTATTATGTCTAGTTTGTCATGATCTATATCTTGATGTACCACCTTGACACTCCAAGTAGAATGCCTTATTAATCGCTTAGGTTTTCTCAATCCACTCAAATTAACAATAAATATTAGACAATTTAATAATTTCTTATTAAGCAGAACTGAACTGTGACTGATCATCATTACATGCTAAAAATAATTGTTGAATATTTGATGAGAAATGAGATACATAGACTTGTAATTGTTCCCCCATAAATTATATAACCATTCAAAGAAACACATATTCTCCATGGGGAAGCATGGTAGGTATCCATTTTAAATAGCACATCGAAGCTACTATTATCCTTGACAAAACAAGTGCTTATCATGCTTACCAATATGCTCTAAGATCAATAAATCCCTATAGTTCGACTCCTACTTGTCATCTTAATTGAGAGACATTCCATTAAAAATAAAAAAGGCCAGAAAGATGGATCAGCAGGTAAAAGCACTAATTGTGCTTACCTGAAATCCTGAGATCCATTCCCCAATCATATAATGGAAGTAGAGAATCAACAATTAGAGTGCTCAATCTTATCTTCTAATGTTCACATATGTGCTGTGGCATGCACATTATAATCCACATTCATGCATACATATACCAACACATATCTGTGCATAAACAGAATACTAAACAAAATTAAAAATAAAACTAAACAAATACACAGGATTAAAAAATTCAAAATGGGATTCACAAAGTAGGGGGCTGGAGAGATGACAAAGCGATAAAGAGCACTGTCTGCTCTTCCAGAGGTCCTGAGTTCAATTCTCAGCAACCACTTGGTGGCTCACAGCCATCTGTACTGGAATCTGATACCCCTCTGGGTATGTACAGATAGACCTCTCCTATGTTAAATAAATAAATCATTAAAAAAAAAGATTCATAAAGTAAAACTGAAATGTTCTAAAGAACAACAAATACTCTTAAATTAATTAAAATATATGAACTTAAGTATTACTGTGAGACTGCTAAAATTTTCAATAGTACATGTGACTCTAGAGCATAAACAATGGACTAGTATTGACTTTCAGAATATTATAGCAAATATGTTTTCAATATTCTGACCTGAAACTGAACCTATGACCTCATTCATGCTAGGCAATCATTATATCAAAGAACTGTATCCCCAGCTCTGTACTTGGAAAATAATTTAAGCAGTCTTCAGGGATATGCTGCATAGGTGTTCCAACTTTCCTTCAGGTAAGGAAATTTAGAGACAGAGAAGTAGGGGTTAATGAAGGAAAGGAAAATGAC
>CAJQZJ010000315.1:3550622-3561719 GCA_907164525.1 Lophiomys imhausi | reverse complement strand
TTTCTCTTGCTCCTCTCATACCTCCTCTTTCTAATTCTCCCCTCTTTTTTTGAGAAAAGGTGTCATTATATAGTCTAGGCTAGCTTTTACCTCTTGATCCTCCTGCTTCTAAACTTGAGTACTAGAATTGCAGACTGGGGTCAAAATGCCCTGCTTTGTTTTTGATTTTATACATCATTTATAAGTTGATATAATATTTTTAAAAATAAAATAATTTTAGGACTGTTTTCAAATTGATTTTAATTTGGTTAATATAATGTAATGTAAACAGAGGATGAATTTAAGTTTCACCAATTCTGCTCATGTCCTTATAATATTAATTAGTAATACATCTTCAGATAAGTCAGTTGAAGAATGTGAATTTATTTACAGGCAAGTTGATCACCATAAGTAACTTTGAATTAATATTGTCTTTATTTTTTCATCTATTATAATTTATATTTTCTTATAATATTGTAAAATCTATGCAATGAAAATATTCATTCTACATAGCACAGAAAATAAATTTTATTTTCATGAAAATAAATTTTAAAAGAATCCAGTAAATGCTAATGTATACAAGTGGAGCATGACAATTTGGCTGGGAACAATGGTAATTCTTCAGTTTCTAAATTGTTGACAACATTCATGGACTTTGATTCTTGGGGTTTTATATTCATCAATCCCAATACACTGCTCAAAAGAGACATGAATCCTAAGAAATTGTTTTCATAATTAATCATAAATTATATTTGATGCTCTAGAAGCAATGATTTGTAAACATTTAATTAAGAAATGAATATTGCCAACTCTCAACTCTGACTCAGTGGATCTTTGATTAATTTGTTCTATTGTATTTATTTAAATAAGGTTCTTGATGATAACATGAAAATATACCACTGTGACTGCCTCAAAATTTAAGTCTCTAAATCATATCAGATTCACTTAGGATTGAGTAATGTCATATAATTATCACTATTGTCCTTTATTAAATTTAGTCTTCACTAACTTCTCAGCATGGAAAGAAAACAATCAATTTTTCCCGTTAATTCCAGACTTTTAAGAAGGGTAATGTCTTGTGCTTAGTTTATACATTAACACTACTACAAATATCTAGTTCATAATAATATTGAGGAATGCATAAGGAATTTGATTTATGAATACAGGTTAAAGACATTAATCCTCATATAGTAGCAGTTATTGGAGCACTTACACATGATGCACCAAAGCACCTGTTTGGGGAATAATGATGAATATTTTGGTGAAGTAAAAAAATGTTAGAGAACATATAGATTGCTCCTTCCTCTTGAATTTCTATTCAATGAAGATTCATGTATCCTCATTTAACTCCCTTTCCTTACATTACTTACAAAGTGAAAGTTCATCTGATGATAGAGTGCAGCCTGTACCCTGTTTTGAAAGGTCTGAGGGAAAGTAACCCTAAGTAAATGTCATGTGTGAAGAAATGAAAAGGAACAATCTAGCTTTAAATATGTCATTCTAAGAAGCCATAGTCACCCTAATTCCTAAACCACACCAAACCCAATGAAGCAAGAGAATTCCAGACCAATTTCCTTTATGAACACTGATGCAAAAATACTCAATAAAATACTTGCGAACCGAATCCAAGAACACATCAAAAATATCATCCACCATGATTAAGTTAAGCTTTAAGCTTAAGCTTTAGGCTTAACCTAAGGGAAGCAAGGATGGTTCAGTATACAAAAATCCATCAGCATAATGCATCAACATATAAAAAAGCTGAAAGAAAAAAAACCCACGTAGTCATCTCATTAGATGGCCCCCCCAAAAACAAACAAACAAACAAAAAAACCCAAAACAAAAACATTTGACCTAGGGTAGACCTAAACACAAGTGCCAAAGGGGGGGGGACAATTAAGTCATTCTTAATGATCATCTGCTATACACAGACTGGTACCTAGCCCAATTGTCATCAGAGAGGCTTCCTCTGGAAGCTAATGGAAGGAGATGCAGAAACCTACAGACAAATATTAGTCAGAGCTCAGGGAACTCCACTGAAGAGGAGGTGGAAGGATTGTAGGAGCCAGAGGGGTCAAGAACATCAGGAGAACATGGCCCACAAAATTAACTAAGTAGGGCTCATGTTGGCTCATGGAAACTGAAGTGACAGTCACAGATCCTTCTGAGGTTTTAGCAAGGTCCTTGGTGGGGGGGGGGTTAGGAGTATTGAGGGACTCTTAAAAGTGGGAGTGGACATATTTCTGACTTTCTTGCTGCTCTTAGGAACCTTTTTCCTCCTACTGAGTTGCCTTATCCAACCTTCATATAAGGGTTTTTGTCTTGCCTTATTTTGTGTCCTTATGCTATTCTTGGTTGTTTCCCTAGGAGGGCTGCTCTTTCCTGAAGGGAAAAGAAGAGAATATGGGGTAGGGGGTAGATGGGAGGTCAGAGACTGGGAAGAGTGGAAGGAGGAGAGGCTGTGCTTGGAATGTATTGTATGAGAGGAGAATAAATAAATATAAAAAATAAATTAGAATAAAAAATAGGATTTAGATGCTTGCTTAAAAAAATGTGTACCAAACCCAAAGAAAAAATTAAAAGATGCTAGTGAGATATTTTGGTAGTTAAAATTGCCCTGTATAAACATGGACATCCTCAGGATCTACTCATTGGAAGGTAAAAACCAAGTCTTACAAGTTGTTCTCTGTCCTCTATGGGATCACAATGGCATGCAACACACCCAACACACAGACACTCACACACATACACACACACACACACACACACACACACACACACACACACACACACACCCGTATGGTGGGAGAGTGGGAGAGGGGGTCTTGTTCTTTATAACCTCAAACTCCACCTCCAGTGACATATGTCCTGCAACAAAGCCACATCTCCTAATTCTTCCTCAACAATTTAATAACTGTGAAATTAACATTCAAATATATGAATCTATGAGGGTCATTCTCACTCAAACCACCACAAAACAAATTTTCTGACATTTTCTTATGATTGGCTTGATGTTATATTTTGATAATAATGTCGCAGGAACAACATTACTTTTTAATGTAAACTATTCTTGATTGGATAGAGAAGTTAATGTTTATGTGTATTTTAATCTTTTTGAAATATTCTATATTTAATAACTCTTGTGTTTAAATTATGCAAAATAATTTAATTTGAATAAAAAATATAGGATTTGGATGAAAAAAAAATGTGTACCAAAAAGAGTAAACCCAAAGCAAAAAATTAAAAGAGGCTGGTGAGATATTCCAGTAGTTAAAAGTGCCTTATATGAATGTGGACATCCTGAGTTTGATCCCCAGGACCCACTTCATAATGATACAAATCCTTGGGATGCCTAGGTAATTAATTTATTGTAATCAATTTTAGGTTTTTAGTTTTGCTGATTTTTTATTTGTAATTTTTTATTATTATTATCTAAATGTTAAATGTAATATTCATTCTAAATTTATATAGGCAAATAAATAATTGTTATCTTAAATCTTGAAAATCATCATAACAAAATTTTTAACTATTAACTTCAAAGAAAATTAGTTATCTAAAAGCATGTGGTATTATAACCTTCTTTTCATAGTGAAAAAGCTCTTCATTTCCTATGATAGTCAACGGGGTCTGTAGGAAGTCCCTGTATTCATTTCAACTTTGTAGTGTAATGGTGAAGGAATTTTGGATCCACATCTAAAAAATGTCCCAAACATTCTTTGTAAAAAATCAAATAGTGTTTAGTGATCCATCTGGCACTGTTTCTTGATTTGAGATAAAGCAAAGTAGGCTGTCTTCCAATTCATTAAAATATCAGATGCTGGCCAATGTTTTTAGTATTAAATGTGTTATATTTCTCAACTTTATGTCAAAACTATATTGTATAAATATTATAGTCATCAACTGTGAAGGTCCCAGATGCATTGCTCACAGAAAAAGGAAGCCTTTTATGAAATCCCGTTCCTGCTTCCTGAACAATGATACAGTTCCTACAGTTTCTCTCTGGGGAACCTAATTTAGTTAGTATTCATGGAATGAGAAAAATGAAACATTAAAATATATGTCTCTCTATACCAATTTTACCAATATAGGGTATATGCATGCATGTGTATATTTATCAATTGCTTTAAAACATACTTTGTTTCATTTATGTTGATTTATTTGCACTTGAATTTGATTTAAAGTAAAGTATGATCTTGTTTTTATTTTTTTCCTTTCCAAAAGAAATTTTCCTTCTACTACTCATCCAATGCTGCACACAGAGTAATTAATAAAGACCAGATGTCATGCTCATTAAAATATTACTCCCTCACTCAAATTAGTACAAATTGTTTCACAAACAATATGAAAAGTTTCATCATTCAATTTCTCACAATAAATTTCATTATTTAATGTCAAGTTAAGGGTGTTGTCCTGAAACAATTGATCTGCTGTTACCAAGCTAAGAAGAAAATCCAAAGCACTATCTAGCCTCTATAATCCTTTGGAACATGTTAAAAGCTACTTTATTTCTCCAAATGTATTTATTTGTTCGCAAAGTTTTCATCTGACAATTATGTAGTGGTATTATATCAGAACATAGGTCTATTAAGAAGATTATTCCTTCTTGGGAAAGCCTGTCCTACCACACTATTGGGATCAATATGTTTAGTTGATTTCTCAGCTCCTCTCAGCATCAAAGAAGCTTTTGCATCCACATGTGTGTGTATTCTGTGGGATACATGTTATTTTGTTTTGTTGCTTGCTCTGTGACTGTAGCCTGTCAGACCCAAGTGCTGAGTGGCAAGGCTTTCTTCATGGTTTCCCTGCCTTGGGGATGACCTAACTTTGAGCTTCTCTACTACAGTGCCATAAAAACAAAAATCACATTATGTTAGATATGTACCCAGGGAATGGACTTAGAAACTTTTGTTTCAAGTATTGTTATGGAAGCCATCTTAAGATTATTATGTGTAAAAACAAGCAAGGCAGCCAGAAAGGTGTATTTCTGATACCCTGGAAAGCCTTGAATTTGAGACCACAACATGTTGATAGAGGAAGGAAGGAATGATCTTAGGCACAGTGGTTTCTGAAAACTACTGGATTAAATGTTATAATTGACATGGTTTCATTTGACACACTCTTCACTGGAATCTTTATCATAATTACATTTTTCATCAGTGTAACGATAAACCCAAGCACACACAGACACACCATAAATACTCTAATATGTTACAAACACATAATCACATATCACTCATAGTTTTCATACACACAACTTCCACCTCTCTCTCCATCACACACACACACACATACACAGAGAGAGACAGATCATTTTATTGTTCCTTAAAATACACAAGTAAATTAAGTCTGTATATCATATTATAAAAGCTTTATTGAAATTGCTATAAAATAGTATAAGAATCATCATGAAAAAATAAACATATCAAGGAACTACTTAAAGACATTTTTAAAATGACAAAAATTCTGAATAAATTATATAAAGTTTTTAGTTTATCTTAAATTTCTGTGTAAACAAAATTTTGAATATCTAAAACAGTTCTGAATGTTGTTCAAAAATTCAAGTAATATATTACTGAAGAATGACATGGTTTAGTAATGGCTGAAGATGGATTATACAATTTCATTAGAAATATCAATAACCTCTTAGAAGAAAAAAGTACAAAGAGATCGATGAAAAGTGCATCAGAGTAAGTATAGGGCTTAACATATCATTAAAGTGACAGAACCAATCACTGAAAATGAATAATTCACCCTCACTGGGGAAGCCACTCCTCCTGTGCTCCTCTAAATGTAATCCCCAAGGTGCATTCCCAGCTCTGCAGCAGACAACCTGTTCAGGCCTCCCTAAAAATAAAGCTAAAAAATAAAAAAGAGTACTGTTGTATGATATATTGAATAAATGAAACAATTAATTCATTTGAAAAAACACCAAGTACAAGTTAGCGTAGAGACTCATTACACCTAAGCTGAAGTTATACACTCATCATAAACAGAGCGTGATGACTGATCTTGTTGGTTAGTTTGATGGATCTGGAAATACCTAGGAGATACAACTATGGGCTTGTCTATAAGAGCATTTGAAATAGATCAATGAGGGCAAACAACTGCTCCCAGACAAACTGGGTGGTACTTTCCAAGGAAAAGAGAGTTCTTGTTTTCCTGCCTTCACTTCTGCCCAAGCAAGTGCACTATAGGGCTGCTGCCGTTAACACATCCACAACTGCCATTGTCCTCCACTGACATCAGACTCCACCCTCCTCACCATTCTTATATGGACAAAATACCAGCAACTGTCCAGAAATTTGAACCTTCAGTGAGAGTGAGAGTGCTTAGGCATCCAGGTTCATGACTACAAAATTACCTGATTCTGAGCATCTCTAGCATACAAACAGTCACTGTTGGACATCTCAGCCTGAGTCTACTAAGAAAATCTAACAAACCCCTTTAATAATTTTATCATATGTATATATATGCACTTGTGTGAAGATGCACACATGCATTTTATCAGTTTTGGTCTTCTAGAGTTTCCTGCCTAACAAATACACAAGAGTTTAACAATAATAACAAAAACAACAACAAACTTCTTAAATTAAACAGTTTGTTTTGGAGAAGGGTGAGCTTAAAAAAGATTTCGTCATTGAGAAAACAGGAAAGATTTTGTTTTCCTTGCCAATTTAAATGACTCTTGTATTGTCAATGTTTTTCTTGTTTTTGTTGTGTTTCTTTGTTTGAGACATGGTAAAAGTGCAACCTTGCTAACAATGATATTTATTAGTAACTATAAATTGTAATATTAGGCTTGTGGAGCAACTTGCAGCCTGGTGGAAGACCGGAAGGACTGACTTGCCTTAGAGACCTGTAGTCCTGGAGTGACAGCCTGGCTGTGAGGTCTGGCAGGGCAGCTGACAGGGCATCTGCTAGATACTTATTAATAACTATAAATTGTTATATTAGACCAGTAGAATTGCCTACATCCTTGAAAGACAGCCATTAGGCTTAGCAGGAGGCCCATAGGCTTGGATTACATTGGCTGGTGGCCTATAGGCCACTGCAGCCCTTTTCCCAGTAATTAAATACACCAAGACTTTTTAATGTTTCAACGCTTAGCCCTTAGCTGGGCAGACTCTCAACTAGCTCATTTAAATTAATCCCAAACCACCTAATCTCAACCCACCATGTGGCTTGTTATAACTTCAGGGGTCAAAGAGTTCACATGCAGCCATCCTCTGCTCCAGCAACCTGGCAGGGAACCTCCTCTATGTGAAACTCAGGGTTCCTTTTGCAGACACAGGAAGTCCCACCTTTTTATACTCTTTGTGCCTAGCTAACTGGCCATCAGCGACTTTTATTAACCAATCAGAGAATGCCTGAGAAAGGGCAGTAACCAGATCTCTAGCACTGAAATCAGCTTCCATGGACCAAATGCCCTCAAAGATGCTGTAACCTTGCCTCCTTGAACTGATGAATGCTAAGATTACAGGTGTACATTACCTTTACCAACTGTCATCACAAAAGAGAAACTAATTAAACTCCATCAACCAAAATAATTGTATGCAGAGCACTGCTGTTATAAAGCTAATTTTCTCTACATAGTAAGAATACAAGGCCATGACATTTACCCAGAATTCCATTATAGAACAAACAACAAAATACCGGAAGCTGATAACTTTATAAAGATGAAAAGAAATGCTTTATTTCACTGAATTCTGGAGGTTCAAGAGCATGGCACTAATATCTAGGAAGCTGTGACCATGGTATCAGGAAAGCTAACATCATACCAATCAGAAAGAAAGCCCGATATATGGAGGAGAGGTCAGATTGGTCTCAATGCCTTTGCAAGAGGAAGTCAGTAATTTTCCTAGAACTAGTTTAAACACTTCAGGAGCTTTTGTCCCAGTAACTTGTTCCATGTTCTCCCTTAAGATTCTGTTACATTCCCACTAACACAATGAAGAACACACTTCAAACAGAAGAGACACTGAAGGACTAACTCAACCTTTATCCATGGAACCTTCCTTACAGCAAGGTGTAGTGATGTTAAGAATTTCAACTACACTACTGAAGTTGTTTTGAAGAGACATAAAAGGTTTCATAATCAATAACTTGATTGAGAATTGAGACAAAAAATAAATAGAAACTTGGACACAGTTTAATCACAACAGAGAAAACATTTTATTGTAGTTGATTTTGAATCTTATTTTTATTAAGTCAACACAATTTCCCTAGACAATGTTATGTCTGTGAAGAATGATTCATGACTAGAGTTTTTCAATGTTGTATTCAATGGTATTAGTTGTATCCTTATTTATGTCAGTGAGAAAAATGAAAACTAGCTTGATTAAACTAATTGTGATATATCCATTAGACAGAATGCAAAACAACCACACATATAAATAAAAGAGAAAAACATGCTTAAGTAGATACTAATTCAACATGAAATGCATCTGATATGTTGCTCAGCAACAATAACAGCAAAAATGGCAAATTAATTTTGTATTCAGCAACCTTGCTGAAGTTTATCAGCAAGAAAAATCCCTTCAACTATAGACAGAATGCTGTCTGAAAAGGACAAAACTTAGAAGCAGGTAAGTTGACAGCCTACCCCTGCCAAGACAGGGTAGACAAGTCCTTCAAATTTCTGCTTTACTATTAATGTCTGTCAGAGCTACTGGGCCAAAGGCCAAAGGGAGGTGCTCTAATATATTGAGAGACATTGGGAACTGTCCAGATAGCCAATTGTCTGTCATTTCCTAGTTTTACAAACTGTTGGCTCTACACCTCCTGTATAGTGAGATATATTTTTCCTTCCAGAGGTTCTGAGTTCAATTCCCAGCAACCACACAGTGGCTTACAGCAATCCATAGTGAAATCTGGTGCCCTCCTCTGACCTGCAGTTATACCTGCAGACAGAACATTGTATACATAATACATTTTATTTCTTATAATAATAAAGTTATGAAAAGTAGAGCCCTATAGTAATATTTATTTGTACAGTTTGAATGTATTTTTTGCTATAACCAATATAGAATTTTGAATAAAATATTAGTGTTTTTTTAAGTAAAGCTTTGAAAAGAAATTTAAAGTACAAATTGTAACCACCAGCTTTACAGATGTGAACTGTTAATATTTACCTGAGGTTAACAATGACAAAGACCATCCATCTACTGTGGGAGAAAAACTTTGGACAAAATGAAAAGGAAACCTAGAGGTTTCTGCCCATCCGTGGAGCACTAAAATGCTTCCTTGACCCACCTGTGAGGGAAGCCTGGCACTAATACAAAAGGTTCTAGGAAGGGTGCTGAGAATGCAATCGCCCCATGAAAAGGCTGAATTTTGGAGTAGGTGCACTCTCCAGGGTGCACTGTAAAGACCCTGCTCTAAAGAAGTGCCAGCCATGGTCTGACATGATCTGTATTTCCACAATTAGAGGCTTATTTTTCAGAGTGGTATTTTTGTGAGGTGGGAGAAAAGGGACCTAAGATTTATTGGAAGTGGAACAAGCCCTTGAAAGGAAAGTGAGAACCACTCCATTTCCTATTTCTCTTTTCAAGATGACTCAGCCACTAGAAAAACGTATTTACCTTACACTCCTGCCACGCTATGCTGCTCACAACAGTCTTCCCCAAAATGGACTTGACCCAAAATACGTTTTCTCTTCCTCACTAAACATGGTCTCTCTTTGAAGCATGAGATGACTTCTGGCTTGTGACATGCCTGCCCTAATCTCCCTAATGCTGGGCACTGTCATTTTGGGCACACAGCACCAATTTCAACACTGATTTTTTTTTTTCATATTTGATTATCAAAGGTATTCATTACATTTAAAATAAATCTAAGATGGATAACTATATATGTGTAGATCTTGGTTACAGGCAATTTCAAAAGAAAAAAACAGAAAAGGAATATCTTTTAGGGAAATTAAATAAAATTCATTATATAAAGCAATATTATCTAACTTAGTAGGTTTTCAAGAATGAGCTAGAATTGAAACAATCCTGAATGATTAAAATATATTCAAATGACTCATGAAAAAAATAAGTAAACTAATTAGTAACTAATAAAATGAAAGAACACATAATAAATTTCATAAAATATTATAAAAGACAAAACAATTCTTCCAGAGTCTAGTTGAAGCAAACAATAATTTCAATTTCAGTTTGATATTAAAATGAGCAAGCAAGTTTTGGTTCTAATATATATTGATATTTGTAACTATTTTTAATCATGTCCCCTATTTTGATGCAAATCATGTTATCAGATTTATTGAACCTAGTTTCTCTCCCTGGAGGCTTCAGTTTTGATTGTACTATATAATCATAAACATTCAAATTCTAAGTTTCCACAAATAATTTCTAAAAAGCTTGTTGAGAATAAATGTGAAGCCTTAAGAAGAATTCTTGGATAGATAAGTGAATTCATAGTGAGGGTCAGCACAGTGTTTTGAACCAAAGATGAAATTTTGCTTACATAAATTCAAAGAGGGTTCACATAACAACTGAGCACACAATCTATATGCAAACCAAAGACCAGAATTCTTACATTTTCACAATACTCTTAATAATTTCAACATTTGTTGTTACATTCACGCCTGTGTGTAAAATATAGGAGAATCATAGATATTCCTTAATTTTTTAAGTATACCTATTCTTGATACTTATCGACTATTTTATAATTGATATGTTTTAAACTTAACATGGGTGTTTCATAGAAACAAAATCTAAATCTCCAATTTCACAATTTTCTTAGGTATTCTTCAATAATATCTTCTGAGTGAAATAATAAAGAACAGATATAGTTTTATAATTGCATTTTAATACTTATTTTCTCTGCCTTTTTATCAATTCTCTCTTTTACAGCTTGAGAATTTCACAAATGCATACAATGTGTTTTGATCACATCCTTACCATACCATCTTCATTTCCTCTTCTATCTCTCCCTTGTTTTCCTTCTTAATCTCAGGTACTTTTTTATCCCTTAAAAAACAGAGAAAGAATGGCTTACCACCACTTAAATTGGTGGTAAGCCATTCTCTTGGCAAGAAAAACCACTTGCTTCAACTGTAGACAGACTTCTGTCCAAAAAGGACAAAACTTGGAAGCAGGTAAGTCGACAGCCTAG